>DWJK01006704.1:0-10303 GCA_018248815.1 Croniades pieria auraria | reverse complement strand
TACGTCCCACTATGGAATAGGTGGTGAGCCTATTGCCATGCACCGGGCACAAATACAATAGCAAGTGATATTTAAGCTTAAAACGCACATTTTTAAGAGGTGCGCGCTAGGATTTGAACCCGGTCTCCCGGAGTGCGAGGTCGAATTTAAAACCATTAGTCTATCACTGCTTGGCTGCCACTCCTATCGTCATTTTATATAGCAGTTCGATCCTAACAGTAACGATAATATCAAAGAAACCGCGCTCCGTGCGACAATACATTTACACAGTACATGCCCAACATAGATACGTGTTTGTAGGAAACAAAACATGTATAGAAGTGACCCAATGTGTGTTACGTACCGACAGCCTCCGAGTGCATCGGCGGCGGCGCGGGCGGGGGCGCCGGCGGGGGCGCGGGCGGGGGTGCGGGCGGCGCGCCCGCCGGCGCCGCGCCCGACGGCGAGCCCGCCGCCGACCCGCTGTCGCTGCACTGCTGGCTCGTCGACAAGGTGAGCATTCCGGCCTCGCCTCCAATGTCTCTGTCCTGAGCTTGACCTTCACTTTCACCGAACTTTATATGCATTTTTACTTACAGTTAGCGGTCTTCCTGTAATTTTTTAATATTGTCATTGTTTTTTCGGTGACGACGTTATCTGGCCAGCTAGACGGGCGGATTCTTTCAGTGAATCTCTGGCGTACGAAACTAATATTGTCAATTGTTTCACATTTATGCAGCTTAAGCTTCCCGTCGAATGTCAACATTTACTCGACAATTTCTCTCGGTTATTCTTCTTTTACTATAAATTAAACATGGTTTGCTAAAGCAATTTCGTGAAATACGTTAAAGATTTATCCTAACGCTCAACCTAATGTATAATAATTATAGTTTCGAAAACCTTAAGCTAAGAATTTCTTGTATTTATTAGTGACTGGGTGTTGCCAAGTGCTTGCACCTTCGCACTCGTGTGTTAGCTAACTTTAAACGATCATTGTTATTTTTAAATATGTCCATAAATAGTCTGATATGACTGCAGAGATTTTATGTATATGTGGTACATAAAGTAAATATAAAAAGTCAATACATTGAATGAACCACAGAAGAAGGCGGCTGTCTTAGTGTAAAGTTGTGTGGTGTGGTCGGCAGGCGCTTCACCACGAATCGTTCCGGCGCGCGGAGCTGACGGAGGCACTGCGGCGGCTGCGGCACCGCCTGCCACCGCGACAGTTCTTCCACCACGTCGGGGACATGCCGCTGCATCGCCGCGGTCCCAAGCCAAGGTATCACCGCTGATTTCCTGACGTATGATGGGTATCTGTCTCGTGATCGATCTTCCGGAACACAGTCTCCTTTTACCTTTATAATTTCATCATTCATGACATAACTGTTACTTTAAAGTAACATCCTAAGTAAAGACACAAAATCATTCTTATTGTTCGTTAAATCACTGGAGCTTTTTTGAAACCGCCCGTCTTACAAATACAGACATGAAAAATATAAGCCTCAGTGACGGGCCGAATTGAGTTTTATTCTTGTCAGTTGTGGTCGAATATGGTTTTTCAATATGTACCAGAGCCTCGCCTGACACTTATTATCCGTGGACTATGGATAGCCGCAAAACACAGTTCTAATTACTCAATTAAAGGATTATATATAAATAGTACTAGGTTATTTCGCCAAAAGGCAACGCGATGTCAATATTAACGCGACCGTCCCACACTGCGCACGCGCAGGTGGCGCGCCGCGAGCACGCGTTGGGCGCCGCCGCCGCGCGGCAAGTCGCACTCGTACCCGCCCTTCCCGCCAGCGCGGCCCGCGCCCGCCGCGCGCCCCGCCCCGCACCCCGCGCCCGCCGCGCGCCCCGCCCCGCACCCCGCGCCGCCGCCCGCCGACGACTACTCCGGCCTCGACGCGCTGTGCCTGCAGATGACCGAGCACGCTATCGACTGAGCTCAGCGAGGTTTGTCCGCGCTGCACACGATTCCCTAAGGACCCTTTCAGACCGGCGTATATGCGCGTTAAAGCCTGCAATCTGTATGCGAGCGTTCCTTTTGTGTCGGCTTCAGTGCGGTCCGCGGAAAACAGTCGTAGACGGATCGCCCGTATATGAATACGTCAATGCTCGTACGATGCATGAAGCCCGCGTATATAGGCTTTAATGCACATAAAAAAACGAGCGCATACACGCCAAGAATACGCTGGTGTGAAAGCGCCCTAACTACATCTGATACATATATTAAGTTTCTTTAAAAAATATCCATAAGTAGATACTACTAAGTAAAAACTAACTAAGTATTAAAAACTATCTAACTAAGTATTATTTTAACTAACGTATTACTTTTTTAGATGAAGCAGCAATCAACTGAGGTACCGCTCGGGTATTAAACGGAAACTCCAATTAGAAATCACCGACAAGAAGACTCTGACGTCATTATATGTAGCTGGTAATTTAATTAAGTTGACTAACTAGAAATACTATGTATGAGGGAACGTACAGTTAAATATTAATTCGCTTGTAAATATAGACATTTTAAATACGCTTTTCAAGTTGGAGATTATGAACGATATGTAGAACACCACGGTCCGTAATACATGGTATTTCTAATTATATTATCTTAAGACGTAAGCACAGATCGTGGCTGTGTAGGAAAAGGCCTGCTTTATGAGCAATATTTATAAGAAGCACCTCCAACTTTGCGAAATTACTGTTCTAAAGTATATGGTGCTCTTTCTGTTATATATGACTAAACTAAAGTAGGAGGGCTATATTGTTCGACGACGCTGCACTCGACAGCAGCGAGCCGTGTACAGTATTTTACGTACATTATACATTAATAGTCAGTTTATAGAACAAATTATCATATTTATATTGAACTGTTCAGTTCCGTGTTTATTGAAACGCGTCGCCGTTGGGGCGCAGAGATGTCGTTTACATGAAACTGTATTATAATATATTGTTGACTCGTATATCTGTCATGCAAAGAAATGTGTATATAGATTATATAGACGATATATTAATATTTATTTTACTGTCCTAAACACTTAACACTCCAGAATATTCCATTGTTAAGTTTAACGAACCTCAACCCTTTTAAAAGTAGCCGTTATCGTTTATAGATCCCGTCATGTTATCTATTTATTGTTTTAACCCAGAATTACTAACCGTCTCGTGTCGTCTCGATCGACTTCGATGTGTATGTGAAAAGTGATTACCGTAAGGTTATTAACTGTCGCGGGCCTAATGCGAGGTCAATCGGTTGTAAAGTTTACTAAACGAAATCCTAGGTTTAAATTTATTTCTCGGGGACCATACATAGCCACATAATGACCACAAATCCGTCGATACCAACGATTAGATAGTTTAATTCTACTGTTGTACATTTTGTTTAAATATTTTATCGATTTGCCGTCATGAGACGTTACTGCGTCTCGAACGGTTGGATCTTAATCCGTTTTACACTCTTATTAAATAGAGAAGTGTTCAAGTATATCCATATACCTTATAATTACTACAGAACATGGTACAAAATCAATAAAGAGTACCTTCATAGATAAATTTTTATGGTAGTTGAACGGGAAACGAGCTGGTGTCGTGCATTGCGATTGCAAACTATAGATATCGCAATATGACGATACGTTTCATAGTCAAGCTTCAGTGAATATTACTTTGATTACCAAGCAGCCAACGCGTTATGGTTTCGTTTCGTTTTACGCACGTAGACGTTTCAAATTTCAATTTTAGAACGTGCAGCTTCGCTTCTCGTTGACAGCTTACTGCTGCGAAGCGGACAAAGCTAATGATAACATTTAACGCCATGTAACAGTGCATCATAGTATATAGTTCTTGTTAGAAAGTATTTTATTCTATAAATATTTATTTCACACTTATCTATGGTGCACTAGCTATGTGACATTTTCTCAAAATCAGAAAAATTGTTATTACTATAATACTCTTTGGCTCAATAATATTTAACATATAATTTATTGGAACAGAGTCTACGTTACAGCATGCCATCCCATTGTCTTATAGAAAGCGATTGAACAAATAACACTAAAATTATTTTCTTAAATCACTTTGGAAAATCTTTCCATCAATATACACACAGTAGTTAGATATCACAATTGTCTTAATTGCAAAAAAATATACTTCACTAATAACCTACTGTTTAAATTTTCCCTGTAATTTAATAAAACAGATATATTCTATGAATAATAAATAAATAATTCAATTTCCTGTTAAAATAGTTATAGTCTTTTCTACTCTATCTCTAGTGTGGCATGGAGGGAGAAGACAATGGCGGAATCATTTCTTTCATTACCTAAGTGATACATTTTCGTTTTTGACCTGACCTGAGAAAATTTAATTGTAACTTCATACTACCCTTCACTAGAGCATTTGATTTAGATGCTCGCAATCTTTAAAAAATTGTTCTTTTAGGCTGGTGTTATATTAACTTTTTTTCCACATTCAAAATCTGTCTAATTGATTGTTCCATATTATGCCAAGGCGAAAAGATTAATGGAATCGACCATGTTAGAATGAACGGTTTCATTAAGGCTTTTGCTTTCATAATTTTAATTATATTTATATCAATGTTACTTTGTTTTGCTACCAAGAAGTCATCCTTAGTATAAAGGTAACATCACGCGTTTAATCCGTGATGGGGTAAACAAAGGAGTGTAGTACACTCCCGTGTGTCATCAGTTACGTTTACGTCCCATGCAATACGTGGTCAGCCTATTATCATACACCGGGCACAGATCCAGACTCGGAGTCGCTACTAGAAATTCTAAATTAGAGAAATTTAATAGTACCCGACCCGGGATTTGAACCCAGGACCTTCCGATCGTCAGCCGCGCTTGCAACCACTCGACCAAAGATGCAGTCATACTAGTCAATCCTCAGCATACTGCCCACATAATCGATTGTGTCGAAATGGTACAACAAAATTGTCTCACCGATGATTATCATAGAAGCAAATTGTATCCCAATGGGTAATATTTCAATAAGTCCTAAGGCTCCTAAGGTTTTTTGTGAACGACAATTCGATAACAAGAAAGAGGAGTCTTGTTGCTAAATGACGACGCACCTATGTGCTTGACACTTCTCCTGTCTTTATTTTGTTTGTTCAGCCTCTGCTTTGCCATCTTGATAGGTTTGCGCACAACGCTTGATCAAACTTGCCTGTCTGGTCCGTAGGCTATACAATGACTGTCTGCTGCTGATTTAGCACATGACTAACTATAGAAATGGATCAATTAATTAATGTAAATGCTGAATATGAAATTAACGTGTGTCAGCTCATACATATAGAGATAAATATTTATTTAAATTAATTTATTAGCATGTTCTCTAAATGAAATCTACATTTGTCAATTACCGATGCATAAGTACAAAATAATACGAAGATTCATGTTATCTCTATGACTTAACAATAAGACATAATATAGTTTAGTGTATATGTGCAGAGTCGCTGGGAGTGTGGCCCGCAGGTGTACCTATGTATGGATCGCTAGATAAATGTACAATTGCTGTGTCCTAAATTTCTCTGGTGCTAATTTGCAACATTACTTTACTTCGGATTAGTCATTAGCACTAATTGTAGCTAGAGCTAGATATATTATGTATTTAATTTGGTCTTAAGAGGAATACCGGGTATAAGTAGCAGAGCTTAGTGAGGTGACCGCCTCATGTTGTGTTAGTTGCAAGTTGTTCACTTGCATTGGACACTTATTTTCATTGAGTAGATTAAACTGCAATAGTACTGTAGGGATAGCTACAAATTCCTGTTATATTGTGGTACAATAAACCTCCAAATTTGTCAAAACAAATTTAGTGATGTACATAAATAGTTTAGGGTTGCCTACATTAGATTATTAATTTATTCATAAATTTTATCATGAATAGTGTATATTTTATTTCTAAGCATACACTCACGTTTATTTAAGGATAAGTTTTATATTTGTAGCTTGATATTTATTCAATGAAAGTAGGTGCATCATGTTGCAGTGTGCACACAGTGCTCACTGCATGAGAGAGCTGTCAGGTGACTAGATATAATTGTTGACTGATTGCATAATTTAAAAAGTTAGCCACATTATCATTACCATGAATTTTATTTTTATTTAGTTTTTAAATTTTATATTTCGCAATTGTTATGTATGCTGACATTTTGACTGGATCAAAAGATTGATTGTAAAATGTGCAATTTATTACTTTTATTTACACATTATTATTATATTTTATTATTGTAATGTAAATACTGTCATAGTTTGAATTGAATGTATTACATGTTATAAAATTGTTTTTTTTTTTTTAAACAAATACAGGAGATATTGTGTTGATGACAGGTGTAATTATTACATTAGTAAAAGGAAATAACAGTTCACCCAAGTTTTGTTTTATTCTTCATTTTCTCAGATTTTGGATACAAATGTGTGTTTATTAAGGCTGCTTGACTTTTAGGAGTCCTTCTCATAATGTAGAACGTTTTTAATTACTAAAGTTATTTTACGTAGTGTCTTAAAAATCATTACCTAAATCTGTTAGTATATTATTAAATATATATTAACTTATCCCTGCATGATCATCTATTCTGTAAAAACCGTTGGAACTGTTCATCATAGTGAAAATGTATAATAGACCTGTAGTATTTAGTCCCAAACCCAAAGTGGCTGGCAGTGGTTGGATTGAGCTCAGTGGGGTACTATTAGAGTGGTTTATTTCCCGCACTAGATGGTAATACACTGATAATGATAATGATTTAAGCCCATGAACAAATAACATGGCCTAAAAAGAACCTTTCCATCCATCTACGCTGCTTTAGTGGTTATTAATATGTGGCTAAATGTTTATTAACACTAGGTAATTTGCCACATTCGACAAACGATTTCGACGTACCGGAGATGCCTCACAATCAGTCGAAGCGTTTTTTTGAATACAGGAGTCTGCCTTATTTAGTAAATGATCTCAACTTACTGAAGACTGACAATAAAGGAAGAGAATAATTTGCGAAATTATTTTAATTTCTCAAAATTATTGAGATATTTTTATTTTATTTAAACCCAGATACTGAACATAGACTTGTGCCCATCACATAAGTATTTGGAGTCAAGGGCGTTGCCAGCCGATGGCGCAGGAGGGGGCAAATTGATATGGAGAATGAGAAAAGTATGAATTGTAGGTAAAGTCGAGAGCACATAAAGCATGAAGTTCTGAACCGATTAACGAGGTTTAGGCACCGATTCTATCTCTTAGCCACTTGTACTTGCTTTTGTGGCTCTGTAAAAATTTTTGAAATGTAAATTGTCATTTTTGCTCTTTCGACTCAAGAGGTTGCCGTCCTCTGGCATAGAGCAGAGCGTAGTTGAGCGTTGAGCGAGCAATTATATAATCCATATATCAACTATTGTATTTTATTAACTAATATATATCTAAAGTAGCATTTTAGTTCGTGGCAAAAACGTATGGAGTAAAATTAATGTCGCCACTAACGCACGAACGCTCATCTTTTTACAAGTATCGCGTTTACCGCTGTCATCAAGAAAGGCAATTAATACTCATTAGTTTTTAACTTTTCGAAAATTCAACGCGATGTTAAACAACAAACACATATAATTATGTTAATACAAAGTAGGGACAGAAACTATATTCAGCTATTGATTATACTAATATATTTTTTAAATAAGAAAACTTCGGCCGAAACTTAGAACTCCAAGGCCCTTAAATCGCATTTATGAAAAAACCATTGGAGTGCTTAACAGATGCGGGTCGTTTAATACTATTTAATAATTGAATGTTTATTAAAAAGAAGGAAAGCGCTAAGGCAATATTGCCCAGTAAAACACAAAGGTTAACATTTTTCTATGATCTTGGTCTTTAGTAAATACGTAAATTCGGCGTTTTACTCTTATGTTCTTTAAAAAATTGTTTAAAACACTTAGCTATTAGTATAACGTTCTGACATGGACCCTCTGCTGTGTAGAATTTGCTTAGAAAGAACAGGTGCAATATCTGTTTTTACCAAAGAAAATGATGACATACAATATAGTACAAAAATTATGCGGCTTATTTCAGTGATAGTATGTGAAAACGATGGGCTTCCTAACCTTTTATGCGAAGGATGCGTAAAAGAACTTTCTGCTTGCTATCACTTTGTTATGAAATGCGAAGCTTCTGACAAAGCTTTAAGGTGCTTACATATATCAGGAAATATGTATTACAATGTTAATAGTACATCTATTAGTGAGGATACAAATGTCAGTGTAGATATGGCTAACGATTCGGATACCCAAGATCTTGACAATGACAGTTCCCTTAAAAACTCCAAAGAAGGCATCAATAAAGACTTTAGACCAAAAGTCGCTGTAACGAAGAGTCGTAAACGAAAGGTAACTCGCAGTAGAAATAAAGTAGGTCCAGTTCAGTGTGGTGTCTGTGGTCTTGTTGCTATAAGCCCCTCTGCTCTCGAAACCCATATAAGGGTTCACACCGGCGAAAAACCATTCCCCTGTGAAGCTTGCAACTCTCGATTTCGAACGCGGGGTTCTTTAAAGAGACATTTTGAAACATTTCATTCAAAAAGAGAACGAAAATTTACATGTGAAACGTGTGGGAACAGTTTCTATAGAAAAAATGATATAATAACACATGTGAGAGTTCATACAGGAGAAAGGCCATATGCCTGTAAGTACTGCCCTAAACGGTTTCGGCAAATTGCATCCATGATCAGGCACACTCGTACTCATACAGGTGAGAAGCCTTATGCCTGTGGTATATGTGGTAGAAAGTTTGTTGACAGCAACCTTGTAAGGAAGCACCAAAGTGTTCATAGTGAAGAAAGAAACTTCCAATGCCACTTGTGTCCCAAGCTGCTGAAGACCCGTACTGCTTTAAATGTGCATGTGAATCTCCACACAAAGGTTAAACAGAATGCCTGCAACATTTGTGGTTTGACATTCAGTATGAAAGGGAATCTGAGAACTCATGTTAAAAGAGTACACTCTGAAAAGTCTGGTCAGTGTTCTGTATGCATGAAAACTTTCTCAAACTTAGAAGTGCACATGAGGAAACACACTGGAGAGAAACCATTTGTGTGTGAAATATGTAATACAGCTTTTTCTCTGAAGCGCTGTCTCGCTCACCATATGCTGTTTAAACACGAGAATTCAGCAAAATATAAATGCTCAATAGGGGAATGCACAAAAACATTCCCAACAGCCACAATGCTAGAATTTCACCTTTTAAAACAGCACACAAATCACACCCCATATATATGCAAGCACTGTTCTAGAGGATTTTTTCGTGCAAGTGACCTTTCTCGTCACCTTAGAATCAGCCACTTGGATGTGCCAAAGAAACCATTAAAATCATTCACTCTGAAACTTGTGACAGCCCAGCTTAGTTAATTTTAAATTGAATATATTAAACTTTACATATTTCATACAAATCCTAGTCAAAATAAACCTCATAGGTTTCTGTAGCATTTCCTAGAACAAAAAAATTCTATAGTTGTGTCACTTAATTTTAATTATTAGTATATATGTAGGTATAAAGACATACAGGTTAAAGTGAAGTGATATTTTATGTAGGTATGTCATTTTAGTAGGAGGGAATTTTAGCCCTTTATATTTATTCAATAAAATTCTATGTAGAAGTTGTTGAAGAGGCCTTCCATATTCGAGGTGATGTGATACAGAACTCTACATATAAAAAATAAACACATCAACTACATATTTTGTATACAATATGGTGAAACTATATTTAGTTAAAAATACTGATTTATTTCCATCAGTTCAGAAATACCAGATGCCAGTTCCTGTTTACATTTTTGCTATAAATAGTTTGTAAGGAATTACTAACATATAAGATAGGTTTAAATATATTGATTCGTCTTGTGAATTATGAAGTTTTATTTTATCCCTTTTCTAAATAGATTTTTTTGTATTTAGAAGAACATACATATATGCAGACCATAGTCAACATTGGTCATTGCCAACCAGAGACATCTGCAACTAACTTTAAATATTAGGTTGTTACATGTGAAATTAGCGTTTTATATGGAGAAAATGAAACGGAAAAAAAATTATGAAATAATATATTTAATCAATTGAAATATGTATGTACCATTATTGCCTATGCACTTTCGCCATTTGATAGGTAGTTCATTGATTCCTTTGCTGAAAAAACTGTGCGAGCGAGAGTTAACAAATTTTTTAAAGACGACTGCCTCATCGGCGTTGAATTTTTTCCCTAGTAAGAAATCGTCCAAATGCTGAAAAAATGTTAATCTGTTGGAGCAAGGTCCGGGGGATATGGTGGG
>DWJK01006703.1:0-10304 GCA_018248815.1 Croniades pieria auraria | reverse complement strand
CTCTCCAATAGCACGCCACTGAGCTCGATCCTCGGCTCATCGCATCCAACTGCTGCCAGCCACTTTGCGTATATCGTATATTGTAACCATAATTCGTCATAACAGTACATAAGTAGAATTTTGAGAAATATTTTTAATTGTATCTATGCGTGTACCAAAGCTGAAAGTTTAGAAATAAATCAACAAAACTTTTAACATGACCGTGCTCTTGTAAATGCATTTAAAATTGGCAAATGACCAAAACTGAGCAATCCAAGGTGGAGGTTAATGTACAGTTTAACTTTGACCTAGGAAAGCTTGGCGAGGCACATAAACAAAGAAAGGCATTCAGTCTAGGCATGAAGGGGAGACACGTATGCGACAGGAATAATTTTGTTACTTGCGAATATGTATGTCTTTACGCCAGGTCCCTTATGGGGTAGGCAGAGGCCAGACTGTCATTTATCTCTATCCTTGCAGACCTGCCGTGTTTCTTCCACATTCATCGCTCTCTTTATACATGTACACCGTTTTCAGAGAAAAAATTAAATACTCATATAAAAATATATTTGCGCGAATATGAATCCATATAAATGTAATGTTTTATGTATCCACTGTTTGCTATTGCAAACAGTGGATACATAAAACTACTACCAATGTATTCATTGGCAGTAGTTTAGAGTTGAGCCTCCAGTTCTGGGGCACTTAGGATCAAATCCCGGTATTCACCTGTTTACAAAAAGTATCCTTTAGAATTAATCACTTGCTGTAAGGGTTAAGGAAAACACAGTGAAGATACTTAGACGTACCTATTTGTCGATTTTATCATAATGTTCTCTAAACCATGTAAAGTCTAACAATCCGAACGAGGCTAACTTGGTCTACCAACTATGGCCTTAACCCTTCTCATTCGGAAAGGAGACTCGGATCTAACAGTGGAACGATAAAAGGATTTATGAAGATAATAATATAACCTCACGTTTCTCTGAAGCAAGCTTTTGAACTGAAGCTGTCCGAACGTCCCTTTAAATCACAATGGGCCTTTAACGATGTCGCTTTCATTGTTTCCTGTATATCCTGCTAGATATATCGATATCCCTATGGAGAAGATTATTGCGTCAAGAGAACGTCCGCCTACCATTTGTCTTAATATGAGGATTTGTGTATTTGCCGCACCGGTACGATTGTTACGTTACTCCTAGCGCCATCTATTATCGAGTAGGGAAAGGTATTTGCTACTTGTCAGATCTAGCATTCTCAATATTTTGTTTGCATTTTACATGTCGTATGCACACTTAATATGCGAGTCACTAACGATATTCTCGTAGTTATCGTGAGTTGAGTGCGAGGCTTAAGCTTGAAGCCGATATTTCGTTAGGACGAAAAGAAAGTATCATACGTAAATGATCTTAGTCATTGCTTAAATTATGTTGAAGAGTAGGTGGTCCTCAATGATTAGAAGAGCTATTGTTCTTATCCAATTTATTATTACCTTCAGTTTAACTAACTTAGGATAAGTAATGTTCAAAGAATTTGTTAGTTTCTTTAAGTTATACGTTGTGTCATCCCTGACGTTGCCACAATAAAGCTTTTTTCGAAGTTTTTAAAGACAGTCTCACATTGTGTCTTTTTTTGTGTCAAGCGTTAAAAATGCAAATAAATGCATTTTCTTATTTTCTATAATTGATTTGCCTACTTCAATCTTAATTAAAAATGTAACGGCTAAACTCACGTACGTTTTTCGGGATGGCCCGACTAGTTTCGGACCCGTACGAGGACCTTCCTCATGTGCTCCGCCGCTTGCAGCGAGGTCGCGACGGATACTGAGTCGTGAGTTAAGCCGTTACATTTTTAATCATGTGTATAAATACTCACGAAACGTTTACTTCAATCTTGTCTATTTACATTAATTATTTTACGATATAAATCAATTAAGTACATCGGCACAAATGCAACAATTCGCCTATTATTAAAAACAATTATTTAATTATTATTCTAAAAATTATTTCGCTAATCATTAATAAATTACTTCGTGACGTGAAATTGAGGCCAAGTACTTGGGCATCACCCTAGACACGCGCTTATCTTTTAGTAAACACATTCGTACAGTCAAAAATAGGGCAGCTTTTGTACCAGGGCGCCTATTCCCTCTGATCAACGGGAAGAGTAAGATGGAACTTCGCTCGAAAGTCCGTCTATATTTAGCTTGTGTCAGACCCATTATGACTTATGCCAGTATCACCTTTGCACACGTAAAATCAATTAACACACTCCAAATATTACAAAACCGTTTTATACCCAGAGCAACCGGGGCACCCTGGTACCTGCGTAATGTAGATCTCCATAGAGACCTTCGTTTAGATACAATAGCCCAGTTCTTGAAGAAGCAAGCCGCGAGCTACTTCGACAAGGCTGACGTCCATCCAAATAAACTCATTAGGAACACTGTCTCGTACCCCCGCCGTCCAGCCAGGATCGAAGGAGAATCGTAGGAGACCGCGGCACATAATAGATGACCCTGACGACGATATAACATTGGCAAATAGGTCTCCTCCGGAGGACTCGTCACCCTCCCAGACACTTCACAACCACCACATATACACACGGCGTCCCCGCACGTTTGACCGTCGCAGTACCATCGCTTTTCGATAAGCACACACCGTCTCAATACGTGCCTAGGTCCGAGTCTCACAGAAGATGCCCACGGGTCGGTCGCACAGCCCCTAGGCCCTCTCTCGCTGGGCGGAGCTGGAGGTCCAGCCCACGCTCTTTAATTCTGGCTGAGCCAGTTGGGCTCGCCACTAAAACCCGGTGAAGCTAAAGAGGCCATTAGGGTCAACAGCATAAGACATTTAGAAAAAAAAAACGGTGAGAGACAGAACACTTTTGGAAGCGATTAAGGAAAGTTCAACAAGCGATAAAAAGAAGCGATTTCTGCGAATACCAGCGATACAATGGAGAGTAAATAAACAGTTTCAGCACTCCGAGAGCTTCTTTGATTCGTCACCCTATATAGTACATTGCATCGTTTCCAGCCCCCAATCTACGTACCTATACGTAACAATATTATTATTTGATGTGTTATATACATACAAATTTATAAATATATCTATATTGGCTATGTCTCATAACCCCATAACATAAACGATGAATTAAAATTTGTGCAAATGTAAATTTTCGTTGATTGGATTATTATGGTGCTAATTGAAAATGTAAGTAAACTGAAAAGCTTAGAAATAGTAATGTTTAGAAACTCGTTTAAGATTAAAGATTTAGCAAGAATGAGACAATCGTGAAGTTAAATATTATAGAGTATATGTCGCTTTCTGTAACAGAGAAGGAGAACATGGTAAAAAAAATTACGTACTTATTCTCTGTAAGGCCTCCCGCTCCCAGGCCTATGTCTGGCAGTGGACTGAGATATGCTGATGATGATGATTCTACGTAAAGGTGAAAACGAACATCGTGAATAAATTTGGACACTTTCGCATTGTCCATAAGGTTCTTTAGAGTGTGTAAAATCTACCAATCAGTCCTTGTACATTGTGGTACGCTTCGTATTAAAAAAACTTACACCATTATGAGAGATGATATCATTAATCCAACAATAGAAAAACAAGTGTTCATGTTGAATATATTCAGTGTGATAATATTTATTTAACTAGATTAGAGTATTCATATACGAGTGCACAGAGCTATGTTTATAATAATAAAATCGAATACTACCTACAGGTTGAGTCTGTAGGATGCACTTTGGCCGATATTTCGGTTTAGAAAATGGCCGAAAATTCGAGAACAGCGAAGCGAGCCGCCAAGCGTATTATTATGGCATAAAATACCTTGTACACACTCCATCGAGCAAAATAAACCGCTTTACTAAATTGTTTCTACTGCATATTGTCAAAGAGTGGAAGTGGAAAGAGCGAATTTTATTTTTCCTGATTCGTACAACTTAAAGTTGTTCATTGTTTTAGTTAATGGTGAATATGCTTTTCCAGACAACCGTGCTAAATTCCAGACAAACAAATCTATGACTAAAATAAATCAAGTATTCCTCATACAGAGTGCATATTTTTATGTTGTTTTCCTTATATATGTAGGTGTTCAAAGATTTTTTTAAATGATCTTTTGTATCATAAATTAGCGTCGCATTTCATTTGACCGAATAATCTGTAACGTATTCTTATATTATTTATAGGAAATACATAATTAATTAATAAACTATTATCGACTTTTTTTGTTAAGCTAAATAAAATCATTTAAGTTTCCAAAAAATAATAACAACAAATTTTAACAGAAATTTTAGTCTCAACACGACAACAAAATCGCGTTTTTATTGTGTTTAACTAAGAAATATGTTTACATGTTGTTTTAAATTGTGGAATAATTATTGAAGGTTAACGTGAGCACATTATAATGTAAAAAGTTATATTAAATCTGAACAAGTTTCCAAACTTCAGACAAAAAGAGGAAGAGAAAAAATTCAATATTATTCCTCAAGATTTGAGAAGTATTTTTGTAAATTAAGTACAGGTTTATTGTTTTAATTTAACTTTTTCAGTGGCCAAAGCAAGTTTACGAATGTTGCACAGACATCCAGCTGAAGCTTCTTGTAGGATTGGGTCTTTAGAGCCTATGGTTTCCAGAAGAAACTGTACGACTCCAGCCTGAAAACAATAAAATAAAAAGAGAATTTATTAAAACCATTACCAATTTTGAAGTCACGTCACATATTCTAACTTTGAATCTCATCATATCATACCAAAGAAGACTTACTTACTCCTAAACCTATCATTGAATGTTAGTCTTCTTAAAACTAAATTCGAGTTTTTAATACAGTCAAACATCTAACTCTTTGCTAGCAAAATCACATAGATTGTCATAGATTCTTTTTCAAGATAGTTCATAACGTTCATATATGCGGTAACCGTTGCTGAGCACAGGTCCTCCCCCCTTAACTTGACAGAAATACGTATCGTAGCCAACCTGTGCGTAGAATGTTTTTAAACCGGCTTTAAGATTTCCGACGACGTTTAACGATTGTTACCTAATGATAATAAAAGGGACCAATTGCTTAACGTGGCATAAGATGGAAAGGTTCGTGAAAATTTTCCACAAGCGATCACCGATCCAAATCCGACCGCATGCGCCGTTGCACAAGTTTATCGGTCACATTTCATGTGCAACCGCATAAGAGCTACGACCGCTACGATTTCATTAGTTTTATTATTGGGGATTGATGTTATTTCGTCACGTCAGTTCCCTTATGGAATAGGCAAAGAGAACTGACTGCCAAATAACCCTATCTTTACAGACCTGACGTGTTTGTTCTATATTAATCACTCATTCATACACGTTCGCCGCTCGACTATATTTTAAGCAAAATTTTTGAAAATACGTAACCTGAACATATGCTTACGGCACACCTTTTTAAAAGAACATGTTTTAAAATACGTACAGTCTAAGCATTAATATCTATTAAGTGTATTGATTTTCAATACAATATTAAAAACAAGTAAATCGCATGGCTATTTGTCAGAACGCCACGTCTAAAACGTGAAATACAATAAAAAAAACAGTACAGAAGTCACCAATACAATGGTTATCCACTCAAATGTCATATTAGTAGCGCTAATATTTTCTTTTATACTAACGATGACATTAATTGACATATCGAAGCCATTATCCGTAATTGTCGAACAATTTAGGAAACTTGTAATAAAATTTCCTTTATTATTAAGTTTTTGAAGAATGAATTTCCACGATCCACTTTGCCCACATTGAATGACGTGACGTCCGATCTTTTAAGTATTGGTCTTTGGAAAGTTGCCACTTAATACATTTAATTGTGTAACACGTTTATAATTATTTTTAGAGGTTATTTCATTTCCAAATATATATTTAATTATTATTGCCATTTTTGAAATAATGGGTAATAAGTGGTGTCAATTATGATTGTATCAATGATTTCGTTAGTTGTTGCGCAAATTTATCACTCAAATTAACTTTATTAAATACTATTGTATTATCGTTTGTTCTTTGCAGTTTATCTTATGTCATTAGTCAAGATTATCTCTGCGTAGATTATAATATATACAAAAGAATATATTTTTTGACTATAAAAAGGTAATCGGATCGGCAAACCAATTGATCTACACATGACCTTTGCAACTTGTTTTGGAAGCAGGAATATTGTAAAAAAGTAGTTTTTATGACGCAGGTGATCTAAGATAGAATAGGTGATGTAGATTTATACGAAAGTTCGTTAATTTTAACACAGAAGTTAGGTAATAGTTAAATTGAACAGAGAAGCTCTTGATCAGTAATCGCGCTTGCAACTATTACCAACAAGGCAGTCGAAGTATATACGTAATATAATGTATGGTACTTTACGTACGGCATGCATGGTGACGCAGTTGATGGAATAGAACGATAGGTGGTAGAGAGCGAGTGCGGTGGCGCGGTGCACGTTGGAATCCCGCGACGTCATGTAGTTGACGAGCGGCGTAATGGCACCGCGCTTGCCGAATTCTTGCCGGTTCTGGGCCCAGTCGCAGCAGTACGCTATTGCCACGCCCAGGTTCGCGCGGAGGTGATCGTCCGTTGTGCTCACTGGAAGTAACAAAATCAAGTATCAAAAGCAGAGGAGCGTTCTAGACGAATGGAAACCCAAGTGCCAAAACCTCTAGAGCTTTCTATACAAAATGTCATATTAAAACAAAACTGTAACTATTCCTAATGTACCTACAGCTAAACGATCGGGGTTCAAATCTAATTCATGTTTAATATTAATAACGAATGGCTTGCCGATTACTATACTGGTATACTACATATAACTGATATTGTCCAGCGTCGCAGTCTATGGCGTCACACTTTCATATTTTAAATGGTAATCATGTCCAAAATGACTGAATTGACCTAAAAAATCACTCAATATATTTTACGTATCCACGTGGAAATTTAAATATTTTTTAATTAAAATTTTTTTTGTTAAATTTCTTAATTCAATTACAAAGCATCAATCTATGACATGTTCTTATTAAGTTGTTGCTGACTTCCCGAAGTGACATTGCGTCACCTGGGGGATCTCTAAAGCAAACTTTACCGAATAGGTTGACACTGGATTGATTAACTTCTTATAAAACAAGTGCAAACCAAAAAAATGGCCATTAGCCGAATGAATTTATTAGTAACAAAACATGCACATGTTTATATGTACTGTCTTATACATGCTTACAGGAAACGAGTGTGAAACTGGTTTTTACATACTCGTACATAGAGTTTTTTAATCTGATGTACATCAGTAGCAAGACAGTTTTATTACTTCATTAGTATCTTGATATTTGAGTTATATATATATACAATATAAATTTAATGCTTTAATTACGTTTTTTTATGCCAAAGACGCGTTGAACAAGTGTCGACCGCGTGATACCCGTAGTCTATAGACAAGAATGCAAACTGATGTTAAATTTATGATCTGTGGCAAATAAGTTGCTTTCGTTGAATACCTACTGAACGTTCCCTCCATTAGTTTATCTGTCTACGTTTTCAATTGAACTGCAGAAGCTTCTGTATATTTTTTTGAATCCTGAGCACAGAACTCTGTCATTCCAAATGTCAATTCGAATTAAATAAAAAAAAAATGAATTTCAAGCGACCAGTCAGAAAACAGAAAAAATATTTTATGTCACATTACATAATGCACTAATATAATTATGTATTGATAATGTTAATAATATTATATAATTAATATGCTGATATTATTAGTATAAAAGCTACGATATGTACAAAAAAATTTTACGTAAAATTTCAATATTAAAATTTTTTTTTATAGGTATTTGAATCGTAAGTAATGGTTAATTGTCCAAACTTACCAAGTTTTGACAGCTTCGCCACGACTCCATGATCAGATATAACAGCCAGATTCTCGTGGTCCCTCGCGATTGTCGCGATTGCAGCACACACGGCTGACAGCACATTGTGATCATCCGAATCCAGCAGATCCACGGTGAGCTCCAAAGCACCCACAAACGATCTGACCATCTCTCCAGAGTCCGCAGCATTTTGCACGCAAGGACTGAGTGCCAAGGCGGCGTTGGTTTGCACTTTCTTCGAATCATTCTTCAATAAAGACCAAATAAGCCTAACTCCGTCCAGCTCGTCAATTTCACTCATGCAGTTGTGCTCCTTGGCGCACTCCATCAACACTAGAGGTACATTTTCCAGTAAGGGTTTATGGGTGTTGTTGAGATGATGTACTGAAATGACAAGTTCATATTAGCTTTTATGACAATAATTTCATTGTTATCATTAACGATCTGTCCACTGCTGGACATGGACATCTTTTAAGAAGTGCCTCTGACCGCGGGCCAACTTATGTTTATTGAGCATAAATATTATCGAGGCCGTTACAATATAGCAATCCATAGCCCCATTTTAAGTGAAGACCCGTGTCCAAGAGTGAAGCAATAAAATAGTTAATGATGATGATAAAGTCTTACATTATTTCAAAACAACCGTTGGGTTTTGAATAGTTAGCAAAATACACAAAACTGTTACAATTAAAAAAAAAACTCAATAGTGATCTCTCGAAAGTTCAATTACATTTTACTCTATCTCACTCGATTTGTTTTATTTTATTTACAATCTCTATACATTACGTTAACTGATAGTTTTGCTGACTGACGCAATTTGCTGATGGCAAGTCGTGACAACAATTATATTACATAGAAGTCACTATGTTGCTTGTTTGTAATACTAGTAGAAGCGTTTCCTAGTGTGTTTTGTTCGATTTGTGATAAGCATTACGTGAGTGAATTAAATACGTTATAATTACGAAAAACACATAAATAACCACTGTTATCGGAGTGATAAGATAAAATAATGACTGATATGCGAACTGTCTAACATCTGGCAAAAATAATTAGTTTTAATTATTATGAATGATAAAAGGTATGATAAGCTTACTTAACATCGGAATGCCACCGGAGCTCCGAATCTTATCACGATTTGGTGGATATTTGGCGCATTCGGCTAAGGCACCGGCAACATTTGTCAAAACTCCATCATTTTCATCATCGAGCAATCTGACTAAAATCGGTACAGCTCCCAAATTGTCCAATCTTTTCACACTGGCGTCGCTATTGGCGCATTTCCACAACGCGCCAGTCACGGCAGCCAGCAGAGGTTTATTTGGCCTGTTAGTAGAATCTTGAGCTGCTTCCACCAGGAGTTCCAGGCCTCCCGCTTCTCGAATCATATCTCTTGTTATCGAATCGCTAGCGCACTTGTAAATAGCAAGGCTGCAGTATGTCTGAAAATGCGCCTCATACAACAATTTGCACGCTGAATAAGTTTTGACGAAGGTTTTAAAACTATCTATAATAATTAAAATATATACTACATGTATCATATATATTCACCATTTTTATAGGTATTTTTATGTCGATATTTTTTATTAATGTTAAAACGTAACAACACGCCTGTAATCCCCGGAGAGGTAGACAGAGGAGTATAGTTTCACGTTTCACCAGTTACGTTTAAGTCCTATGGAATATGACTACTGATATATGACTATGACTAGGAATACGGGGTACGGATCCAAACTCCAAGTCACTATTAGAAATTCTTAATTAGAAACATCCAATAGTACCCGACCCAGGACCCAGAATCTCCCGATCGGCTGTCGCGCTCGCAACCACTCGACCAACGAGGCAGCCAATTAATATTAACTAGAAAAATTAAATAATGAATGTTTTACAAACCTTTAAATCTTTATCCTCGTTGCCTAAATGCTTGATGAGATCATCGACCATTTTTTCCGTCTGTATGGCGAGTTGAAAGGATGTTTCGTTGGCACACATTTGAAGTAAACCAATCGCCGGGACAGCCACGTCGAGATGTATGCTCTTCAACATTCTAGCTATCAAAGGAATCATGCCGTACTTTCTCATTGCTTCGCGATTTCTTTGTGAAGACGACATCGACCAGAGCGCTTTTGCTCCGGCGCGAGCTATATCCAAGAACTGCAACTCGTCTTGATGGAGTTCTTCACGGGATGTTACCAAATATCTAAGCGATAGATAATATTTTGTACAAATGTAACACGTATAATAATAATAATAATCGACCCATTTCTCATTCCGCTGTTGGAATATGGGTCTCCTCTCATATTGAGAGGGTTAAGGCCATAGTGTGTCACGCTGGCCAAGTGCGAGTTGGCAGACTTTTACCACCTTTGAATTATTTTTTTTTATAAATTCTAAGGTGTGCAGGTTTCCTCACGATGTTTTCCTTCAGCGTTAGCAAGTGATATTTAAACT
>DWJK01006702.1:0-10304 GCA_018248815.1 Croniades pieria auraria | reverse complement strand
TGTGTATATATATATATATATATATATATATATATATGTATGTATGTATGTATGTATGTATGTATGTATGTATGCATACACACACACAGATATATATACATACACACACACACACACACACAGATATATATATACATACACACACACACACACATATATATATATATATATATATATGTGTTTGTGTGTATACATATACCTGTATATATACATATGTTCATATAGAGCAACATTGTGAAGATTTTATTTAAAATATTTTGTTCAGTAAGCAATTTTTATATGCATTATGTTCAATAATGTTTTATTTCATAAATGATTTAAGTGAAAAACGTATGAGTTTATATTAGAAGTAGCATATAATATGTGTACGATAATTTTGATATCGTTCGTCCTCCTCTAAACACCACATCCATCGCTGCTAATCAAACACCAATGACATATCAAAAGTATTTATAAAACAAGAAAAATATGTTTGCGCAAGACCGTTTTCCATCTAATTAACATCTAATTGATTTGTTTCGCCTGGGAACGAACACCTATCGAAGAAAGTAGTTCATTGTACGTCAAATTAACAGTAATTTTAGTGTAAACAGCGCGCTATGGATCCAGTTAGCGCGTCCCTATATCAAACGTAGATTGACTCGGTTGCGCGCTGCGCCTATTAAGATCGTTAACTGGCCAGTGCATATTACGTTGGCCTTTACGGTGATTTAAAACGAATTTTTTGTCATGGCGCCGTTCGAAATGTTGTATTTATATCTTATTGACAGTATACTAATTTACTCTCCCCCCCCAACCCCTATAACAACAATAATCTTTTTTATCAAAGAATGTCTAATAAATATCACCGCTATCAATCTTCATCTGGCAAGCGTTGACAGACTTAATAGAAATCATTGATAGCAGAAATTAGTGTTAATAGCCAAAAGCATCTTGTATGCTATGACTGAATATGTTTAACACTGTTTATTTCCACATATAGCTTGACGAATTCGATTACAAAAAATAACATAATAAATGTGTAAAATGATTCGATATTTAGTAAATTATAAAGGCGCGTAGCTAATAAATGATAAAGGCGCGTAGCTAGTAAATGATAAATCGTATCGTGATAAAGGCGCTCCTTAGCTAAAATCTGTAGGATGCACTTACATTTCGACACTGAGTGGCTCGTATCAATTGAGGCTTTGTTTCACCGGCCAACGCCCTCTGCGCCATTTGCGTCTTTTAGAATTAACTCGTTACTGGTACAAGTTGGAGATGATAGCGGGGAACGCGATAGCGGTATGGGAATTGCCTGTTTAAAAACTAAACGCTTTTTAAGACATCGAATAATGTAGCTTAAAGAGAATGGATATATTAAAAAGCGATTTTGTCACAAACTTTCGTCAACTATCCGCGGTTGGTTGGTAGTAAATGTCATTAGGCATTATGTACGACTCTATTACAGCTTCAGTATAAAACTGTCACTATACAGAGTATAAATAAATACTAGAACTTCGATTATTTGTGACAAGCTGTCGCAGTTTTTATACTTGTCTTAAAAATGAACTAATTGGAGTTGTGATAGTTTTTCAGTACGAATGAAATGAAAGGGCAAATGTTCATAATTATTTTAAAATAATGATGAAGATGATATATCTGAGACATAGTTTTCAGAATTATCATGATATTACCTTGGCATTATACAGCAATGTATGAAAATAACTTGGTAACAGTCTTAATAATAATAATCGACCCATTTGAAATTCCACTGTTGGAATTTGGATTTTCTCTCATATTGAGAGGGTTAAGGCCATTAGTCTGCCACGCTGGCCAAGTGCGGGTTGGCAGACAGACTTAACAGAATATAAATAACAGAGCTGTCATTTCACTTATACTTTACTATGCTAACCATTTGTTGTCTATATCCTCTCGTCATTTTAGTGTCTACGTTTAGTTAGAAATGAGGTTCCAATTTTAAAATTCAAATTCGGAATAAACATTCCCGCTCAAACTATTTATATAATTTCTAGAACATTTTTTGATGTCGCTCTTCATTTGTTACTTGTAGTTCCAGGCAATGTTTGTTTGCCTCATTACTCTACGGTTAAAACTGTGCTACAACTGTGCATCGGAGGACCGACACCTGCTGCTATCACATCTACTCTCCAGCAGTCAATTAGTCACTTTTACACATTCCAAGAAATGCTTTTCTTCCATCCGTATTACTATGTACTTTTACCGAACTTTATCACTTTCTACGAACAAATGTTCATTCGTAACCCTAAAAGTTCTTGTTGAAGTTAATTTATTAGATGTACTTATCTTTCGACGCAACTCACCTGATTTATGATTCGACGTAATGAAACGGGAATTACTGCAGTTTTGCTAAGTATTTCCTTTATCTATTTATTTATTTCATAATTTCACAAATAACAATTCGTGTCACGATTAAAAGTATAGACAAATTATTTTTAATAACAGACGTAGTCAAGGACAGAGATGTTCAGTAATTTGAAAAAGGAATTTTAATATGATTTGAATGGAATTCTAGTCGTAATTTAATTTTTGATTGATTACTTTCAGTTTTATTTCTATTCCTGTTGTTTTTTCTCTTGATAATATTGTCAATGATTCTTTAAGTAGTTGTAAATGAATGTTTTTGGGTATTTCCACCCCGCCCTTTCATGTCAAAGTAAGCACAGCGTGTGTTATGGTAACTAGAAGGCTGATAAACTGTATGCATACATATAAATATTTAGTGGAATGGATGCTTTTTAAAATAATTCACTTACGTTCGTGATTAGCTTTCATGAAGTGTTAAGGTAGGTCGTTCATATTTTTCAGCTATTATTCATTGTATTGCGTACTTATCGCCGTATTTTTACATATAAAATTGATTT
Organism: Croniades pieria auraria; assembly: GCA_018248815.1. Lineage (NCBI taxonomy): Eukaryota > Metazoa > Arthropoda > Insecta > Lepidoptera > Hesperiidae > Croniades > Croniades pieria. The sequence continues at coordinate 7,419 of DWJK01006702.1, read as the reverse complement.
TATTATGTCTGCGACATATTGCATCGGTCCTAGTCACGAATAATACGTTAATATTTATATTTGTCTTCAATTTAAATGAAAATATTAAATATTAATGTTCATTTATTTTACTTTTAGTAATAAATAAATTAATAATAATTGATTGTATAGTAAATATACATTCACAAACATCCATTTACCGTTTAAAATATCAATGCATACCCTTTGATAGAAATTTGGTAGGCGTTACTTCAGATCGGATATTGATTCAAACATACTATTGTGACGTCATCGCTCCATGTGGCCTTTTCTCGTTTTGATGTCATAAAAATAAGAAATGCGTAAATCATAAATGCTTAATATTCCAATATTTTGTTGTTCTATTGTCATTTCTTTCGTTAATATAGTTTTCATCATTTTATCAATTGATTATTATAACCAATACAAATTGTTCTCTTTCGGAAAACTAATTTGCATACCATGCCTAAAAACTAAATCTTACATCTACGAAGTGTAAGGACTGGACTGAAATATACTTTTTTCGCGCCTAGTAAATACAATAACATTTAAAAAAAGGACATTGTAATAAAATCTATTTTAATAGTTAGGTAAGGTTAGTACTGGGTTATTTTTAATATAAACTAAACCATACATTCCATATATCAGCTATTACATCAGGAAAAAACTTTTATCGTACCATTCGTCACGTATATCGTTATCAGATGGGCATAAACATTGTTTGCGTTTATTCCTTCAATGACAGTAGCGTTGGAACATTCGTTTATGGAGACTTATCGTGTACAGTGTGTTTCACGCGGGTACTGCTATTGTTACGTATTGTAAATGGTTATTACGACTTGTCATATTTGTTTGCCCGTAATAAGATAGTAGATTTTAAAGGATCTGTAGGTTAAGCTTTTCCTTTGTCGCTAGTTCTAAATTTAAAAATCGAAGGGTAATTACCATGTTGTTTTTTTTGGGTTTTAATAATTTTTAAACAAGGTCTTCAGATTGCTTTAGTTGTCCCAAGAAATGGATGTCTGAATAATCAGTATCTCTATCAAAAATCAAAATAATATCTTGGGACCTATATCGTAGAGACGCTTCGTGACGTGAAAAACAAATCATATTTTGGTTACAAGATTGTTAAAGACAAAATGAAATGACAAACAAGGCGTTAAGCTCTTTTAAGAATATGTAATCAAACTCAGTAAATTATATCTGGCCAGTTTGCAGCCAATTCCTTAAAAATAATTATATTATAGAACAGAAATGGGTCAAGTATCCACAGTGACATGATTCGTCATTGTGACTGTCCTCATACTTAATAATTCTATAATGCAAAAGCGTCCCTCGTGCGCGATCCGCCTACGCGGGCGATTGGCGGGAAATAGGTCGAGTTATCAAACTTGTGCGTTACACGAACAGACATTAAGTCGTGTCGTGTTTACGACTTTACGATGATGGAAAACTTACATTGTTGTGTACGTAAATGGCAGGAAATTCGCATTACGTGCAATATTGTTTATGCTTGAATAATAGTAATTTTAATTGCATATGTGTACCGTTTTATCGATGGACTATTTTAATGGACTGTTTATTTGTGTTGGCAAAAGGAAGTTTTCGTTTTGTGCTGTACACAACTTTGAATATATATTTAACTATTTTATCTATTTGTGTGAGAGGTTTTTTTACTGCCACAGATTATGAGACAGTAGAAAAAAATTAATTAAAAAAAATGTCTACCGACGAGTTCAGACGGTGATTGAGAACAAAAAATTACAATACCTCGTACCCAGTTATTAAAAACAAAATATTGCAAAAAATTAATATGCAAAAAAGTAATTAGTATTTTCGCGATTAATATTTAAAGATTTGACTTATTCATACACTTTTTTTGTTAACACGGCCTATTGTATTCAATTCTAGTAATCCAAAGCATTATATTTATGCGACCACAATAAGTGTAAATCTGTGGTGTATCCATGAGCGTAGTCTTACTCGTAGCGGACTCCGGGTTTATTTATAAATCCATCCCTCTTATATTACAGGTTTTGAATTATGGTTGGCAATTTGAAGTTGTCTTACGGCGGGCCAGCCCGGCATAATGCTTAAGTATTTCACGGGGACGGGCATGTTTCGGATTGTTTTAATATAGGACCAGAAACCAATTGTCCAAGGAATATATTTGCGTTAATAACATTATGATATAATTGAAATGAAAACGCTTAGAATACTTTGTATTGCGCATGTTTCTCTAAATAAAAGTAGCGTAAAAACCTTGTTATAAATTAAATTTCGAATTAATATATGTAGCTGTGTCATTTATGTTAAATTAACTTAATTTGCTAACTTCATTATAGAGTTAACCTTTTATCATTATCATTATCAATAATGGTTTATTTTTATAATGATAATCAATATCAATTGCGCTGGCAGAACATAAATGGCAGACTTCGCACGGTTTAGAGAATATTATGAAGAAACTTACAACGCGTAGGTTTTTTTTCAATTCTTTTTCAGTGTCCTGACGAATGCTTAAATCTAAAATATTGTTACGTCAGAGGTACAGGATAGGATTTGATCCCTTGACTACAGAGTAGAGAAACAAAAATTTGATATACTAAAGGAAAATTTAAAATACTTAAAATTGGATATAGAAACATAAGGCTACGACTACCAGTATCTACTATTGTAACCGCACACAGTATCAACTAAGCCGTAATACTATAATCACCACAGATCATACCTCTTGAACTTTAATAAAACTTTGCGCATTAATTTAATATAACGTATACAATATTAAATGATAAAATTACAGTACGTGTGGCATCAATACCTTTGGAACTAATAAAATGCTGGCGATATAAGCGACTGTAACGAAGGTCTTTTAATAAAAACCTCATAAGCGTAAATCGAGTTGCGTGGAACACAATGGTCCATCAAACATATCAGCGCTGCCTACATCGCTGTCAAAAGGTTTCGATCATAACACTGTGCACACACCTTGTCCTATATGAGAAGTTTATTGGTGAATGCGTCACATTATTTATTATTATTATATCATCACGTGTCTTACGGGGTAGGCAGAGGACACTGAGCGCTAAATATCACTCCTTACAGATGGGATTTCAAGTTCACATTCTTCACCTCGAGTGTTTTGCAAATTTATGTGCGTTTATTAAATCACAAATAATATTTAAATAAGGCAAATTTTCTATGGCAATTAAAGCCCTCCAATTTATATGTAGCCAATGTCGCCAGCTCAGGCATTAAGTCCTTTATTCTGAGAGGAGAAACTCTGCAAACAGTGAAACGACGAATGGGTTGATGATCAAGATGATGATCAGGACTTTATCATCAGATACTGTTGCTAGTTAAGGGTTAAAGCTAAGACAGTAATCAATTATATTTTACATAATGTCAATGTAAATAGCCAGCTTCTATGGAGAAGCTTCGATTCCGCCTCGAGCACTTTTAATTATGAATGTAATAATCTGTTTTTCCGATTTAAAGTTTACATTGATATTATTTCATGATAATACGCAAAAATTCTTTCAACTTAAGTCTTTTTAGAAACAAAAAAAATATTACTCCATTACAATATGTCCCAAAACCAGATAAGTATACGTTTATACATACGTACATACATTTATAAATTCGTCAAGAAGGGTAAAGGTGACGAATATAATGTCGTTCGGTATTAAAATACTGATTAAATAATAATAAAACAATAAAACAGTGTCGTTCGGTATAGAAATATTTATTAAATATGTAATAACATTAAGCTGTAAGGTCGCATCGAGATTGTGGTGCCATGTAATTTGTTTGATGGCATTACAACAATCACGAATGATTGGTTGTTAAATCTCGTTGAATAGAAATAAAGTCGTAAAATGGGATGTAAATTTAAATACACTGTTTGTTATCAAGGTAGCCTTCATTATTTTAAAATTCCGCAACGCTCCGTTTGTTTGCTTGCACGAATATGTCTTAAACGGAATCGATGTTTGACATTTACGTCTATTAATAGTTATTAGGGGTTTGTTAGGTAATAAATGTTTTGCTTATTTCAATTATATTTCATATCGGTTGAACGGTGAGATAATAGTCTAACGACTGTTTTACCGACTATGAATAATCGCTGATTGATTTTGATTGGAGTAGAAGAAATGAGAAGTAGTAGGTTAGTTAGATATTTCTTGTTTAAGATAGCGCAGCGTATGGTCTTTTAAGACTGTATTTAAATTGTTCTTGCAAGTCATGTACATACTAAAGCTATTTTTTTACATATAACGGTGTTCATGTTCGGGACTGCAATTTTCTCTATCACAGAAAAATACTTGTTCGCCATTTCCGCCTAAAATATCGAAAAATATTCTTCAAAACTGTGAGATATGTTTTAATAACACAGTAGGACGTCCAGCAGCTAGGTGGAGTGACGGTATACGCAAAGTGGCTGCAGCAGTTGGATGCGGCGATTTGAAGATCGAGCTATTGGAGAGGCCTATGTCCAGCAGTCGACGGGAGTAGGCTGATGATGATGATGACGATGATGAATACAGTGCCATATTTTATTTGGTTGATTTTATTACTTCTTTTGTGAGTATCGAAAAGCTGTAGATGGTTTTGTTTTGTGCCGAGTATTAAAGCTTCCGAAGGTTTCTGAGTATGGAGTATCGAAGAGTTACATAAGATTGTCTTTACTAGGTTCAATTTGCCGGCGTTTAAAGCAGATGTGCGTCAAACATGTCGCATTTAATACGCGATGGTGACTATACGTAGATCTTATTATTCGGTGTAACGAGAATAGTCCAGCCGAGACCAGTAGTGCGTTAGTAACTCGGTACAAATCACCCCGCGCGGTTTATTCGACGGTATTCATTTATTTATTCAAGCGGAAGGGGAGAGTCAGTAATTGGCACGTCACAATGGAGATTACGCGGCTTACCGGCGAGTTTTGTGATTCAAATATTGACGGGTCGGTGGGCGATAATAACGGGGCCTGTTATGATAATATTCTGTCATTTCGTACAATAATTTGTCCACAAACTGTTCACATCGAGTGGCGGTTAAAATGTTTATGGTGCTGTCTTATTATAATTTTAATGTACAGCGATGAGAGACTCGGTGTGGAGATTTAAAGGTGTTTATGAATTTTTAATTTTTGCTCCAGTTCCGTCTTTGAATTCTATGGGAATACCGAGTCAAGTAGGGGCTTTGCTCTAATCTTTTTTACTCTATTTGCTTGTATGGGTTTCTATTCATCTCCAAGGGTGTAACAGTTTTGTACACGGTCTAACTATTAAATGAAAATGAACATACAAATGACTTATTTTCTTGGAAACGCGGATTTTGTCTATTATGGTAATATTATGTACTCTATCAGCTATCATTAATTTCATTATCATCATTGTTTATTATATCAACAACTTTTATCTTTGTTACTGCCTCGTTGGTCGAGTGGTAGCAAGCGCAACCGTCGATCGGGAGGTCTTGGCTTCAAATCCCGGGTTGGGTGCTATTGGATTTTTCTAATTTGGAATTTCTAGTAGTGACACGGAGTCTGGATCTGTGCCCGGCGTATAGCAATAGGCTCTACCTATTTCATGGGACTTAAACGTAACTGGTAAAATGTGGGAATGTACTACACTCCTCTGCCTACCCCTTCGGGGATTACAGGCGTGATGATGTTACGTTTTCATCTTTATCCTTGAAGATAATTTCCTTCACAGATAAATAAATAAGTGAGATTGAAGGTTATTATATAAATGACATCTTATGGTATAACTATCAATGTAACAGATAGTTCTAGAAATACACTACGGCTTGTTTCTACTTGGACAAAGATTAGTACGAACCGTTTACAGCTCAGTGACGCTCGTTTAATGAAATTAAACTGTTAACAAGCACAACATCAATCTTTACGATGTGTTTTACATAGGTTAGGGGTTTAAATTTGAAATATTTTACGCAAATGAACATGATATTCCGTTCATAGACAGAGGCTAAGCGTTAGAAGCACCGTGTGAGCATAATTCTTTGTCGTTACATTTAATTATATCAGGTTTATGTATAGAGACTGAACGTTAGACCCACCGTATGAGTTTAATTCCAGAATATTTCGCACTCCCGAACACGATATTAGTTCACGGACAGAGGCTAAGCGTTAGACGCACCGTGTCAATAGCGGAATGATACGCGCTGAACTCAGCAACAGGCGATCCAACATCGCATCAATCTTCGCGATCGTCACTGTCGACTCGGACTCGCCCCCGCGATTAATCACGTCGGAACGTTTTCGATTAGCGCCGTATAACACAGAAAAAAGATACGTTCCAATTACAGACCATCAACGCGTTCCATTTGTTTTCCAAATTCCACACTCCATTGAAGGGTTAGCGGATATTAACTTGTTGTTTTTTGTTGTTGTTGTTCGTGTGATGCAGTGGAAAGTAAATGAATTCTGTCTATTGTTGCTTCTGTGGCATTCTTTTGTATCGATGAATTTGTATTTCACAGTGTCGGGACGTAAATTAAATGGACTTTGTGTTTCAGACGTACACTATTCTTTAAATTAGAAAATTTTAAATATGTTGAAAGAAAGACTGCCTCGTTGGTCGAGTGTTTGCAAGCGCGACTGGTGAACGCGAGGTCCTGGGTTCAAATCCCGGGTCGGGTAATATTGGAATTTTCTAATTTAGAATTTCTAGTAATGACCAGCGCCCGGTGTACGGCAATAGGCTTACCATCTATTGCATTGGACTCTGGTGAAACGTGGGAGTATACTACACTCCTCTGCCTACCCCAGCCGGGATTACAGGCGTGATGTTACGTTTGTTCAAAGAAAGTTAAACAGAGAAATTGTCCTACATTTGATTTTAAGGTAATATTAATTGACGGTAATTGTATACTGTACAAGCGAGAATATGAAGATTGTACCTTAGTGATTATGAAAGTTCTTTGCTAGGATAGAAGTATGGCGAGTTTTCGCGCGCTCTACTCGATTCCGTTCTTATTGTAATGAGGCGACTTTAAATATAATAGAAGGCGACAGGAAGTGTCAAATGGCGTTTTGTTGTCCGTTCACGGCCCAGTTGGTCGCGCGCTAAGTGCTCCGATGTAATTGTTCGACCAATGCAAATAGTTGTGTGTTTGATATACCGGCGCCGTGTTCACGCGCCTTGACACAACTTGTCCACGTTCGAAGTGAACCGGACGGACTCGCTGATTTACTTAACGGATTTATCATAGTTTACATGTGACGTCGAAGAGTCTCGGTTATGTGGTTCTCGATCTGATATCAACGGTATTTGCAATATCCGTATTAGAATAAATATATGTCTTGGGTACGTTGGGGTCTTGGGGTCCCTCTCGAAGTTGTTGAAGAGTATGTCTATCTCGGGCAAATATTGCAGTTGGGTAGAAACAACTTCGAGA
>DWJK01006701.1:0-10304 GCA_018248815.1 Croniades pieria auraria | reverse complement strand
GTCCAGCAGTGGACAGAGATAGGTTGATGATGGTGATGATGATGATGGTTAAAGTAATGTGAATACTCAAACTTAATTAAATTGATTAAGCTTCGACAAACCTCAATTTCGAAACGAACAAAAAATCATAGAAATCGGCGATTCTCTTCTGGAGATATCATTTAAAAAGTCGTTCTATACAAAATGTATGGGTAAATGAATTTTCTTCTAAAATTCATTTTATGTGAATTTTGTTTTAATAGTTATTCCGCTATTCGGAGCGGAGACATATCCGACAAAACAAAGATCTTTAAAATCGGTCCAGCTGTTCTTGAGGTATAAGTGGTGTAACTAGGCCAACTTTGATTTATTTTATGCTTAGTATATGATGTGAAAAACAAATAATGCAAAAATGTTAATAGACGCAGGTGCCGAGAACTACCACGACTCACAAATCTTGGCTAAATTAGTCAGATACTGATTGACCGGCTAGTGAGACAAATCTTTAAAACTCGCCTGCATGTGTGAAGAAAGCGATAAATGTAGAAAAAGCACGACCGGTCTGCAAGAATATATAGACATATTCAGTATTCGGTACTCTCTGTCTACCGCGCAAGCGCTGGCGTGATGATACATTAATGAAAAATTTTATTCATTCGTTATAATCGTGTCTTTACTTCGTCACAAATTTATATGCAATCGTTTCATGCTCTTCCGTTAATGGCGAGCAAAATATTAGGACGTGTATTGGTGTGGGCTACTTGCGGTGCGAGGAACAATAGCTAGATAAGAATACCGTTAGCTCAATAATCACCACGTGCGGCGGCTGCCGCGGAGAAATCGGAAGCCAGCTGCCGATAACACCGAATGTATGTCAAAGTTTCTAATGTTCCTAATGCCGCGATAAATTTATAAGTGAATTCTATTGTCGAAAATATTCAAGTAATTTTAAAGCACGTATGAATAACAACAGATCATAATGAAATAAACACTTTAAACATAAACGTACGGACTCTACACTACGTTTAAACCGTAGTTCATTATTACAGGTATTAACACTGACTACGGTTTACTCATCTACAAACACCGGGTTAGAATCCAACGCATAAGTGATCCGAATGTAATCGTTACAACGTTTTAGCGAAATTAAAAACCGGAGCGCTATTTTTGCAAGTGGTCGTCAACAAGAATGTTTAAATATTATTGTGACAAAGATAATAATATGAAACTAACACGACATTTAACTATTGCGTACTGTAGCGGTGGGAAAACGATAGTTAATAAATATATTTATTTATTATGGGACAGCTACAAACACGGCCAACTAATTCCGAATCACCCACCAGCCGGCTCATAAACTAAATAATTATATTTCTGTAAACTTTTTGTGGAGGTACATAACTGAATATAACCGCAATTATGACAAAGTCAAACTATTTTACCTTATGTTACATACTATACTCTACAGTCCAAATTACATTGTGAAATTTAATATATACATACATTTGGTGCTGTAAGTTTTATTTACCAATTAACATACCTTTACGAATTATCCTATGAAAACGATTTCCTTCATGTGCTCATATATAATAGATTTCAGATATTGTAATATAATTTTTCATTATCATTTAATGTTTTAATACATTGCATTAAGTTAATTCACATATGTGTGTACATATTATTATTACACACACATAGAATGATTTAAATCATTGAAGAGCTTACTCATTAACGCCACTTTCTAAATATAGACTAAGATGATGAATGCAGCCTCGCTCATTAAAAGTAAAATATTAAAACGTCATTAGCTATGAGAAAATAGTGACACAATTAGGAAACAATTATACTCCGACAATATTCCACGAGTATAAACTGAACGTTACTTACTGTCAGTGCGTTCTAATCAAAACAAGCGTAGCGAGCACGTTACACAGATGTGTAGCTAGAGGCTTCACTCTGTAGAGCCGCAGGCTTTCGCGCGAGCTCGCCCTCCGGAGAGCGCGACCCGACTGTAGGGCGGGCGGCGCTTTCATGGCTACGTAGGCGTGCGCGCCTACTACGGAAACTCGACAATATATCGCAGCGTTCTTACACTTAAAGTCTTTTACGTCGTCATCGTATTCCCGACTCGAATTAGAATCTGAAGTTGAAACCAATCGAATATTTATTCTATGCAATCGCTTTTTTGTAAATTTAAATTCACTCTACATTTTTTCAAGTTCGATAAAACGCAGTAGGGGCTAGGACTGCAGCGTTCGGTGGGTGCGAGCTCGTCGGCGGCCGCAGGCACTGGAGCAGTCAGGGGTGTGTATTTTAGTGGCCACGCGACTGCACATCACGGCGTTCGTTTAGCGCTGGCGTCTAGCGCTCACAGCTGGCACAACCGTACCACCACACCGAACAGAAAAAACGATAACTTTATCTCGTGACTACGAAATGATTTCAGGAGACATTTGACCAAGTAATGAGAAACTATCGCATGTACTCGTACACATGATTACGAAACAAAAAGTATATACTTTCTATCACGCATAGGAATTTATAAATGTAATGCATGGGAAATTGAAATTACTGGTATAACGCGGAAAATTAAATATATATATATTTGCCTTAGAGCCACTTCTGTAGACACATACATACTCGTCGTGTAGAAGAAAAACTGTAACGTTTTGGAGCCGTTGGCAGCGTCGGCAGTGGAGAGCTTTCAGAGACAGCTTTTTGCGGCGGCGCGGATGCAATTTGCCGGGTTTGTCGGTACTTCATTTGTTAATAATGAAGTCCTTCACATTTTGCACATGTTTTAGTTAATTATCTGTATCTAGCGTGCATGTGTGTATGGCAAATCAAATGTAGTTCTTATCATATAATTAGATGCTGAAATTGCTACGGAAACGAAATAATTCGAAATAGTCGATATCACAACTTTCTAAACGATAAAAAAATTAATTAAATCAATGAAGACGTAAACAGCACATTTATCAAAAAACTATTCATTAATTTAATTACTAATAAAAGTGTTATAATAATGCGAGTTTTAAAGTATTTACTTGAGAGATAAAACATCGATACATTGTTGATTTATATCTGTCCAGTTACCGGGCTAGAGTTTGCATGTGCGGCGCTGCGGCCGTAACTCATCGCAATTGGCCCGTCTCGCCGACGTGCAATTAATGCAATTGTTTTGTTATGGCGTCATCTTCGATGCAAATATAATCATAGGATAATTGTTTGTACTGCTTTAACCCTTTACTGTTCCACTGCTGGACATAGGTTTCTTCTAAGAAAAGCTTTTTAAATTATTCTATGAAAAAATCGAGACCATAGCGTGCTACGCTGTCTTACTGCAGGCCGGTCAGCGCCTTTCTCGCAATGGCTCATAATGATATAACTGATTTCAAGCCGCAATTTAAAAAATCATTATTTACATTCTCGCTTTTTACACTCGCATATCGACACGCGGCTTCAATATACGATAGAGATTTTCTTAACCGTTGCCCCGCTGTAGTTTCCATCTTGTTTAACTGCCAGCACGGATAAAGAGAGAAAATTCGTGACTTGTTATTCAGTTAGTAGCAGTACCATAACGTTGCAATGTAAGATGTCACCTTTTGACACCGCGTAATGATAGTCATGTTTTGGGATTCACCATGTCCGGTACTATCAGTGTCAGAGACTAGACGATAAAAAAGGCCAGGTTGCGGCCCTTAGAAAGGTTGTACAATATAATCAATCGGTGTATCATACGGAGACGGGTAGCCGCGTGCGCCGCGGTATGTGTTGGCACTAAGTGGCGTACACTGGGACATTGTTGGTGGCGTGTTTTAATGAGTACCGTGCCGCGTGCCCCCTTTGTTTGCACACAATGAAGTCTGGCGGGCGGCGCGACGAGCGGAGTTTCCTTGTTAATATTCCTTGTTTGGTATCTGTTAGCTCTAAACGACGCCGGCAGCCCGCACTGTCGTATGCGAACAGATTTCTTTTTAAATGGTAATGAAGCACATCACATCTGTAAGGATGGAGATAGTTGTCACTTGGCGTCTGCTGCGATGGCATAACAATAAGAATAAGGAAGCGGCGTTCGGGCTTGTGATGTAGTCGTAAGTTCATAGGGTATTCAATGAATTCGAACCCAAAAACTGTTTACGATATACATATCATTCGATCTCCGCTCCGAAAAATTATCATGTTAATACTGAACAAAGAAATTATATATAAAAATCTTGAGCAAACGAGATTTTGAACGCGGCAAACGAGCATAATATCTGTTCCAACATATATCTCGCTTACACAAAAACTCTTATTTTTTTGGAAAACATTGCCGAATCGTATCAATTAGAATATTATAGTACAGAAAACTTTCAGCACGAATCATTTGCACTAGTTTAGAAGCGATGAAGTAATAACAGAATTAATGTCTTCAATGAGTGTGTAAGCAAATTCAAGGGTTTAAAGCGTTAAAACTCACTGGTTTATTGCAAACGATACGTTACCTTTGCGTTAGGTGTACGCCGAGTTACGAGTAGATCGGTCGCTGCGTATAGCAGCTAACAACACACTATTGCCGTTGATAATTGCGCATCGTTGGTTAGGACACTTGAATAAATTAAGGAAATGAAACATTTTTTTTTAATTTCCTGAATGATTAAAAATGTATCGGCTTAACTCACGTACGTTTTTCGGGATGACCCGACTAGTTTCGGATCTGTATGAGGTCCTTCCCCATGAGCTCCCGAGCGAGGTTGCGAACTGGTACAGGTCCGAAATTAGTTGGGCCATCCCGAAAAATGTACGTGAGTTAAGCCGGTACATTCTTAATCATGTATACAAATACTCACGAAACATTTAATAGTAAAAAAAATCCTTAACGTTATTAGAGAACGGTTACGGTTATTTAAACCACGATTCCGGACCGTATTGTTGCACTTTCCTGCAAAGAGCTGTACACATTCTTGGATGAGAAAATGGCACTGTTCGCAAAACCCGTTATTTCATGAAAAGCAAACAAAATTAAACGATTTCTAAATGTATGTATCTGAAAGCAGAGTATCTAACCTCACGTCTTTCCCGTAAATCACCGCATAGATCGTGGAGTAGTGTAAATTAATTAAGGGGGTCCATGGAAATCTGCTAGTCGAAGGGAGCAACTGGTCCTATTGTGCTGCTGAGCGGTACACTAGGGCGATGCTAATGAGAGTGCGATTATTACAAATCGATCGTTGAACCCGCGCAGCCGGTCACGGATAGCCTCCTCTAACTGCCGCTTAATCTGTTAGCTAAGGGGTTTAAGAGGATTACCACTAAAAACCTGTGACACGCGAGCCTACACATACTATATTGCTCCGGTACGACCCCATCCGGCACATTGTTCGGATAAACTAAGTGTTTTGTTACACAAGCCAAAACCATTTGGATGACACGAAGGTACATACACCAGTAGGTCCAAAATAATAGTTTAACTATTGAAGATAATGTTAAAGAACGAAAAAATATTTAAATTGCATTGACGATAGCTCTGGACGCGATCTAAAGAATCAATTTCAATGGATTCATGGCTACGAGTAGAGCGCTATGACGATACATTGCAGATAAGAAAAGGTCTAAAAATTACTTCGTAAAAATAATAAACTGAAACTCCGTGACATGAAAAGAAAACAAACAAAGAAACAAGAAAAACAAACAAAAACTTTCTAAAACTGATATACAACAAAGGATTATTTTAAAGTTTAAGATTTTCTTCGTTGTTAAAAAATAGGTTAAACAAAATGAAATTAATTTTAATTAATGAATCATTATGCCAGTTAAAACTTCAGACTCCTGAACACTAACAACGAAAAACTTAGGTTGTTATAACCGATTTTCCTTTCAACTACGAGACGAGGGCAGGCCATCGCCCGTCTAGACGCGGACCCAGCTAGACAAAGCACACACATGCCAATACGAGTAGATCTAAATGACCTGCGTTTGAAAGTCAATGTTACTTTCCTAGATTTTAATGTACATTCATGCAAAGTACCCGAATGGGATGTACATTATAAAACAAATGAAACCAGTTATATTATTCTTCTTCTCCTGTGTTACACTCTTGGCAGTGGTCGTGGTCATATTTCCCGGGTCAGTAGCTCGCTTTACAATTTCCCGTCATTGGTCGCGTATCATTGGTCGCGTTATGGCCTTTCTTGAGCATTCGTGGAGAGCTCCGCCCAGGGCCCATTTTATCTGGTCCGTTCACCTCACGGACATCCTGCCTCTGACACGCCGTTGGCAATTATATTGTAAACAGGTCGAAAATAATATTTCTAAGATGGACATTTTAGCAATGTTCCCCGGTACTTTGTCTGCAAGGCTATAGTTACTACGGCTTCATCAATTCTATAAAAGGTTTCAAAATCAGCCTCCATATAAAAAAGAACATTAATTTGATTACCTCCTATAAAATTAAATTATAAAGGCATGAGTACAAAGGCTACCGTTTTGAAAATTCTTGGCACTTCTGAACATTTTCCTAGCATCGCATAAAATACAGCAGTACTAGCCGAGGAATGCGGACCATTAGCATTTGAACAGCTAGCTATTCCATTTTCTGGTTTTCCGTCACCTCAAATTTTAAACATGGAGATAATAGAGCGTATATTAGAAAAGTAACACTCTGAATGATTGAAAACCTTCAATGATTTAAATTATTTAATGATATATAGCAACGATTTCCACATAAAGCCTCGTCGAAAGCTTTTACGTCATAAATTTTCCAATTATATTATAATGCAAAGACAGAAAATATATATATTCTGAAAATAAAAAAGTAACAATCAACTTTCAATATTTTTATTTTCCATACAGAAATAGAAAATAATCGTATATGGGCATGAACTTTATGGCGAATGCAGTCTATTGCAAAGAATTATTTAACTAAGCATTCCATTACTAGTACTCATCTATAACTGAATTCTATTGTGAGTTTTGCTGGAACGGTGAAAAAAAATATCGTATGGAAATGTGCGCATCTTGAAAGTTTTCTCTAAAATTCTATAAAGTGCGAAAAACCTGCATTCCCGCAATTAGCCCACATGGCAGGCTATAACTATAAACCTTGTGATAAAACAAAAACATAACGCAGATACAGCAGTTCTACCTCAGTAGGAAGTACGTTCAACACAACGTTAAAACGCCGACGGGGAGTTTTCCGAGAGGCCGGGGGAAGTGCGATAGCGGAGCGAGCGGCGCGCGGCGGTGCAGCGCCGGGGAATTCCGCCGATATTAATTTACGAAACTGTTTGCCCGGTTCTGACGTTTACATTCGGAATCCCGTTTTCGGAAATTTATCGCTGCGATTAAGCTTTTGCGCGCGAGGTCCGGAATTATGCAAGAGATATCGTTGTTGTACTGAAAATGTCGTTCAATACATAGGTGTTCATATATACGTACATATATGTATATATATGTTTATATAAACCGATGTTCATCATGCAGCATCTTGGGAGTATGTGACGTATCATAATCCTATAAGTATAGAACAGTACGATCGATTTTCTCTTATAATAGGATTATTAATATGCCGTAACGAATACAATTAATTCTATTCACAAATAAAGTAATTAATAATATTAAATTTTTCGTATCCATTTTCATTAGGTTTCAGAGTTCATTATTTTATCATTAGGCTCTTGATAAAATAAAAAATCTGATTTGTTAGACAAATGTTAATCATTACAACTTCAAATATACAGTATTCAAAGGTAAACGGAAACCGATTTATCCGGACCTTAATTACAGGAAAAAGAACCAAAATTTGAGTTATTTAAATAACCTTTTGCCATAACCAGAAATTTACACATATGTATATATATAATATAATCGGTGTCTGTCGGGTCGCTCCTGCTCGTGAACAAATCTAACGCCAGACATAACTTGAACCGTGTACCTATCTAAAACGAAAAGAACACAGATATCTCTCCCGGTTTAAGGCACTCGATTAAGGATAAATGGCTGCCTTCCTCATAACAAAAGCGATGGATTTAAGGTCACTATATAGACTGAACACATTGTACAATTTTTACATTGTGACTGTGTACCCATTGAGTCACAGGTCCAAGGCTTACTACTCAGGCAGACGTCACACAATAGTTAACCGTTGCTTTATACTGATATATTAACGTCATTTGTTTGTGTGGAGAGCACACTTATAAAAAACCTTTTGTTTAGTATTAAATCAATTCTGTCACTAACCTTTGTTCTCTATAGGTACCATTACGATTTGTTTAGTTCCAAGTAATATTTGCAATTTCGACTGCCTCGTTGGTCGAGTGATTGCAAGCGCGACTGCCGATCGGGCGGTCATGGGTTCCAATCCCGTGTCGGGGACTATCGGATTTTTCTAATTTAAAATTTCTAATAGTGACTGTTTCTGTGCTCGGTGAATGGCGATAGGCTCACCACCTATTCCATGGGACGTAAACGTAACTGGCGAAACGTGAGAGTGTACTACACTGCTCTGCCTACCACTTCGGGGATTACAGGGATAATGTTAGGCATTGACAATCTCTACTTCACGACACCGTTTCCAAATCAATCACACAGAACACTTTCACATACAACACAGTCGTTAGCACGTTCGAACGAAGAATACGACACTAAAGGAACTAAAATATGTCAATTGCTTTTAATGATATAATTATCTCTGTATATTCTGAGCAGCGAAACCAAAACACGAAATTGGCGAAATTAACGCATTTAGCTGATAGTAAATTGATAAGTGATAAAATAAGTACGTTATAAAAGATAAATGTTTAGAATCGGGCCACACCGACACCTGTATCAAACATACTCGTATCGTATCTACATTCGAAGGTTCATCGCTGGATACAGTCCTTTATTAATCAGTTAATGTAACAGTTTTATCAAATGTAAAGATACGAAACGTTTAGTAGAACCATAGAATATGTTGTAAGGTACATATTGAACACGAGCGCACGACACTTTCAAGAAACACATGGAACTTTTCAAATGTGTACAAACGTTAGGGGAGACTTACGAATTCAACAGGAGGGTGGCTGCCAGCCAAGACACTTTGCTAGCCTTGAGGAGGCTGTATTATTCTTCTTCGCTTCCTTTTTTCGCTTTTATGTAAAATAATATAGAGAAAAAAAAGGTCTTTTGCGGTGTTTTTGTAGTTCTTGCATACTTTAACAATCCTCTTACTTTAAGTATTCCAATGATATTTCTGGCGTCCTCATTCTATTGCGTGCCTTTTTAATTTACAAATTCCCGATTATATTAAGAATGTATATAACGTATATGAATAGGTAAATATAAGTGTGTTAAATATATATATTTGTAAGTTAATAAACAACAACTATACACCCGCTTATGTTAAAATCGCGATCTAAAAGTATGAGAGAGAAAAAATATTGTTATGTGACATTATTAGCAAATATTTCGATTATCATCAATAATTTATCATCAATTATCATCAATAATTCATCATCAATTATCATCAATGTTCATCATCAATTATCATCAATAATTTATCATCAGTTATTATCAATAATTTATCATCTAATCCATAGACCTTATGTATGCATTTTCATTTGACTCATAGACAGTGATGTTTACACGATAGCCGCGGTAGAGTCGCGCTTGCCAAGCGGACGCCGATGCACATATTGTTCTCGCAGGTGTTATCTCGGCGTTGCGACGCGTCGGTAACATCACTATCATAGCTAATCCGTTTACGATGGCATTATAAACGCGTAAATTAATTAATCATCGCGCTATATTACTTACCATGGTAAAAACCGGTGCTTGGACGGACATATCGGCCGCTAAAAGGATGAGCTCATATTTTATTATCTACTTTCATGTACAGTATGTTTTAGTTAAATATGTGTAGTAAGAAGAATTAATGTACACGTTAGTGTCGTATACCCACAAAAATATGTGGGTACACCAGAACAATGACGGTATCAGAATCTATGACGGTAATGGAATATATTTTAATAAAACTTACTCGTTTCAAAGTTATTCCTAATGTTTTCAAAGGTGTTAGAACATTAACAAACATGGTTCTGCTAGAATGAAACGCTACGGTCTTCGCCGTTTTGAATCTAATAGGACACCGGCGTACAACAGTGGAAGGATAAAACTTTTGATGATGATGTGACGAATAATACAATATGCAAATAAAATTTAAAATTTAGACATCACTATTTCATTTACAATTCGTTTGAATGACTTAAGTATTGTAATATTTCCTATTTCAAAAAGCACCTTTTGTGAAGCTGAGACCGCAGCCACTTTCCTGAGGTTATTACTACCGCTACGACCAAGAG
>DWJK01006700.1:0-10304 GCA_018248815.1 Croniades pieria auraria | reverse complement strand
TACTGGAGTTCATACGGGTGCTTTTCCGCTCTCGTACGTTTCGAGAAACGAGGAAGAAAACGGATTTTTTTTTTTCATTATTCATAGATGCTTCCACATACTCTTAAATTTATTCCAGGCCGGTTATAAATAGTAAGTATTGGTTTTTTTTTACAAACTTTTGTAAAGTCTCTTGAATTAATAAACTATACAAAATGAAATTGGTCCAAATACAGCTACAATTTATATTTTTATTTTAGTGGTGAAATTCTTAAAATGTGTTTTATAATAACATAAAGGCTTCGATTAAAAACAATGTTTTAAATCGATACTAACATCCATATACATAGCTATATTAGTAATGTAATTTAAATGTAGTTATTAATGTTTAATGCTGGATTTTCTATTAGAATTATTTCCCTCAGAATGTTTGCCAAACTTTTTAAACATGTCAATCTTAAAGCTAGGTAGGCTGAGAAAATTTTATAAATCAATCAAAGTTTCAAACAAAGATCATAATTCCCACGCAACGACTCTTCTGGAAAACTTAAATTACTCTTTTTCCGCATTACGAGTGCGAAAAATCTTCTTGACGGCCTGCGAAATTGATGGCGTCGAAAAAACCGGCAAGTCAAATCCCGCAACTTTTTACGTCAGCCGAGTTTCACTTAGAGAAGTTTCTACATCCATTTGGAAGTCGCTCCTATACGACAAGCTGACAAATTTTAATGAACCCCTGGGACCGTTAATGTCTGCGAGCTGCGTAATGGGAAAACTTTGGAGCCTCCACCCGACTGTAAGCTCGTTCGGGATTTTTGTCTTATATCTACATTAGCACATTGTGTTCAAGACATATTCGTCGAACTCAGAACAAAACAACTTAAAGTTGACTTCGGATAACGAACTCATTAAATTATGTACCTTTCCATATTGATTACGAGAAATTAAACAACATTAAGTTTTATCGCAATTCCCAGGACGCGATGAGTTAAAACTTGAAACTCTATATCCTTGGGTACGGGCCAATAAAAATCACAATCTTTTCGTCGTGTGCCGTTTGAACTCTTTCATTGAATTAACTCCGCGCAATATACATTACATTATAAATTTCAACCTTCACTATGGTCTGAATGACCAGCGAAAAAATTATTGGGGGCCACATGATTGTGATTTAAACGGCTAACCCCCGTTTAGGGCGGCGTCGGCGTCATCCATCATACGCTTTACATATGTTTGAATAAAGCTCGTGGGAAAAGGATTTCCTCTCAGAAGTCAAAGCGGCATTTTGCAGTAGAGTAGGGTGCCCAAACTAAGGTTCGGAAAAATTCCGGCCATTGAGTAACAACACCAACACTGGATTCATACCACTGACATACATTACAGCAACGTTTTTAGCCCGCAAAGTTTATTTACTGTCAGCACCGTAACAAACACTTTTATGATCATTCTAAAAAGTGAGTAACTAAAGAATAAGTGAAATAATATATATCAATTTTATAGCCTTGTTACTGTTTATTACAGAGAAACAACTCCTAACGTTTGTACGAGTATGTGTGTATAAAGAATTTTATTACAGCATGACGACTGCCTCGTTGGTCGAGTGGTTGCGAGCGCGACTGCCTATCGGAAGATCCTGGGTTCAATCCCGGGTCGGATACTATTTGGTTTTTCTAATTTAGAATTTCTAGTAATGACTCGGAATCTGAATCTGTGCCGGGTGTATGCCAATAGGCTCACCACCTATTCCATAGGACAGTAAACGTAACTGGTGAAAGATGGGAGTGTATTATACTCGTCTGCCTACCTCTTCGGGAATTCCAGACGTGGTATTACGTTATGACATCCTCATATGAATTTAAAAAAGACAAACTTAACGTAAATAGCGAAGAATTTTATGAACTTGTATTTAGTATTATTCATTAATATATAATACATATAACTAACTTGTAGCAATTCGATTTGGTAAACAGCAGTATTTTTAAGTACATCATGTCCTAGGCACAGGACAGCATGGTGCGCCTCCATACAAATAGCGGATTAGGGCAGTTTAGCAAACAAGGCGTCACCAGCGTGTGCCGGCGCCCTTACAGCTAATGCTGTATTAATGTCCATTAGAAGCGAGCATTGTTCTGTAAGAGCGACGATTTATTCAGATTTATTCGGCTAATGTGACTCTCTAAGCCGAAGAGTTTCGCACGGAGCATTGAAAAGTCAAGTGCGTCCATTCCATTGTTAGCTTTAACACGTTATTGTTACTTAATCTGGACCAATTGTGAGTTTTATAGTTAGTGATAAACGTTACGCTGTTGCTTTTGTGCCCGGTGCATGGCAATAGACTCCCCACCTATTCCATAGTGGAACGTAAACGAAACTGGTGAAACTTGGCAGTGTGCTGCACTCCTCTGCCTACCTCTTCGGAGATTACAGGCGTGACTGTAAATGGCACAATTACTTGTATTTGTTGAAATAAATAAACAGCAATTCAAATTTAAATATTCTTTATTGTGAACAATAGGTCAATACAGTGATCTCAATCATCACTAAAATATGATATACATATATTAAATAAAAATTAAATAATGTTACATATTTTAATAATCTTACATGTAATACAATAACTTGATAAGTCAAATGAAAAAAAGGTGCTTTTGCAGTGTTTATACACTACCTGACTGCGTGAATAAGTCAGTTTGAGCTTAGCAGACCTACTATGTATAGTCGTAATTACGCCAATCTATCGCCTAAGTAATTTCCAACCTGTACATATACTTATGACTAATCATCGTGTTTACATGGTACTAATAATTAATTGAAAATTTATTACCCTTTTCCTCTCTACTTAACCTCTCAAAGTTAAATAAGTTAGTTATAATTGGTCACTCTAGCCGAATGCGAGGTGACTTAAACGCCTTAGAAATTAATATAGAGAATTTTAAGGAGTGTAGATTTCTTCACGGTGTATTCTCTTCACCATTACAGCCAGTGATATAATATATCTAGACGTAAGTAAATTTTAAAGAAACATGTACATGCCAGGATTTGTACTCAGAACTCAAGAGTTTCCCGGTGCTTAAGGCTGAATTGTACTGAACATCCAATTGTATCCAATCTGAATTCTAAACCTCTGGGCTATCTATGGTAAGTCTAATATTAACTAACCCAAATATAGATTATATTTCAATTTATTATGAAAATAATGTTGTAGTAACAAAACCATAACAGTAATACCTTTACGCCCTACCTTTGTATCGGTCATCTCTTAAATGCTTTTTTACTAAATTTATAATACATGACACTTATATCTCGCTGTAACCCTATTTTGCCCTATACCTGGAACTTTATGGTTATCTTTCTAAATAGATACCTCCGAAAAGAACGTATACACGATTCACGCGAAACTGCACTACCGCCTATTCTAATTCTACTGGAGAGTAATTATTCTAAAAAATTGTAATACGTTGTGAAGGGTGTGATTGTTCAACTGCATGTACGCCAGAGGCAACCGCCTCAGTCCCCAAATGAATTTATTGACTATTAACAATAGGTAAATACTTTATTAGCAACCTACACTAAGTGACAGTAACAATCTTATAGCAGGCAGTGACTGATTGCAGTTTGCACGTTTGCTACTCTAATCAACGGATGAAAAAAAAATTTCAGTCGTTGTACCTACATATATGTATGCTCAACCCACCACAGTCAAATGTTGAACAAAACGACTGTAACTGCCCAAGTTAAGCAGGATCGATATATGTACTTATGCATGTACGAATAGGCATAAGAAACCTGAATAATCAACTAGTATTCTTTGTTATTCTCGTGGTATACGTAAGATTTATTTCTTATTGAATTATTAATGAGTAAAGCAGGGTATCATGCAATCACGTAACCTTGCAATACCGCCAAGGTCGTTATTGATTGGTGGTTTGTGGAGTGGCGATAAGACTAGCGTTATCAGAGCACGGAGCACGTGTCGACAGCCCCCACGGCTTTGACAGAAAGCTACTATTACTGCTATTACCGTGTTTTATGGGGCATTAAGATAATACGGTTATTACCTCCTTATGACCTTTAAGATAGTTTGTTTGGTCAATTCGATTCAAGTCGTGATTGGGTTTCCTCGCACAATCTTGGGAAATTAGAGATATTACAGTTTTCTAACATAAAGCATAATGGCTGCATGTATGTATTTAAATAATGAGAGAAATTGGAAAATCAAAGTCGATAAATCAAATTTCAATTTGATTACCTACTAACGTAATATAGAATATTCTGATATGGTTGAGGATTAAATGAAGAAAAATCAAATATTATAACATCTCATCACAACGGATACGCCATTCCACAAAGCGATCTCATTACCGGCGTTTCACTTTACACTTCCTGCGTATTTGTGTGCAATCTGTAGTGTGCAAATCCGTTAATCTTATTTGGCGGGTAGTCGAAGCGCACGTGGCGCCACGTGGCCCCCAAATCAAACTAATCTCGGGACCGTACGCGTCGGCGGCGGGCTGAGCGCGTGCGCGACACCGATAACGCCAAGAAACGCTATTCATTCCAGCTCTTTTGTTGCGAACAATCACATATTTATTTATGATATTTGCTACAACCTGCCCTCCACCCTACTTAATGCCACCTTGCCACCCTTGTTAGTGAAAAAGAAAAGTTAATGGATATTTTAAAAATTATTGTTTTACATTACAAGTTTTTACAAAATAAGTTGTTCTTGAATCTCGCAAAACGATAAATCCAAAAATGTTCTAGTGCATGTCAACTTTTGTTTAATGTTCATAGGAAATATCAGAACTGTTCTACGGTGATCGGTAATTTTTCATTTTATCTAACTTTCATAAAATTAACATCTTATGTTTTATTTCCGACAAAAGGCATATGTTAAAAAACTGTTGCTGAGACAGATATTACGTAAAATTAGACAAAAAATGAAGAAAATAATCCAAGAACCTAACCTAACTCTAATAGATAACTATCTACTATATAAAATCTAAAATATTGTTCTTACATGCTATTCCACTTTGTCCCATAACAAAAATGCCTCTGATAGACTACACTGAATATTAAAGATGTTGTAATCCACTTATTCCACTAATTAATGTTGGTAAGACAAATTAAACTTTCATTAACTCTCAGCGTTTCAGCTAAGTCGGAATAACCTGCGAAAGGCTAAAGATTGAAGCTAAATGAGGTTAACCGTGGAAAGAACACGATGACGCTCATTCGAGGAAACCTATATCCTATAGCTATAGATTGACACAAGCTGATAAAGATGAGCATGAAACTCTCTGTTCACTTCGGCAAAAAGAACTGGTATACATACATCGTGTACATGATTAAAACAATGCAAAACTAATAGCCAGGCGATATAATTATTTATTGCTTTCACAACTTCCCATACATTGCTGACTAGGACCGTAAAGATAAAAATGTTATATATGGATTTTCCTTTTTTTGCTTACAATTCTTCTATTTAGAGATTTTTTAGGAACGAATTGAAAAGTAAGAAATCTAAGGGGCACGCTTACGAGTCAGCAAGATATTGCTTTCTTTTATAGCAATGTTTAATATAACATTAATTGTAAATGCTACAATTGCTTGCCATATTGGAAAATGGATAATGTGGTCTTTAATAAACCCAAATGATGAGAACAATATATGACTAATTCGTTTCTTAGAACGTTTATTGTTTTTATTTAAATGGGTAATTTGTTCTCATT
Organism: Croniades pieria auraria; assembly: GCA_018248815.1. Taxonomy (NCBI): domain Eukaryota; kingdom Metazoa; phylum Arthropoda; class Insecta; order Lepidoptera; family Hesperiidae; genus Croniades; species Croniades pieria. Next base: position 4,593 of record DWJK01006700.1, on the reverse strand, counting down.
TGTTACCCACTAATTACAGTATCAAAGAAATACGTTAAAATCATTTAACATTGTTTTTCCACAAAACAGAAATTTCTAATTGTTATTGGAAAAATGTTAACATCTGTCTATTTTAAAAATCGGACTAATTCTAACCTAATTCGTCTTCCTTCAATATTTTGTAAAATAAAGAACTCCATTTCGAACATGAACGACAGTCCGTGATTATGGCAATACCAACATAAATTTGACATTTCTCATGACATTGTCATACAGTTACACCATAACAAAATTGTTATTGCATAGCGATTGAATCACATAGTCCAGTCTCTGTGATCATACTTTGTTATTACTAAGTTAATCACACAATAAAACTATTTTGTATAAAAAAGAACAAGAGCGGCACGATTTATATAAAATGGTGGAAGAGGACGAATATGCATGCGTAAACAGGTCACAGCTTAAAATCAAAGATAATTCTGGAATAAAAAAGAAAAAGAAGAAGGCTAATAAGGATAAGGATAAAGTTATAGAACAAGAAGTAAAACAGCAAGTAAAGCAACAAACAAATCGCGATACTCGAACTAAAGCTGAATTAGCATTTCAAAAGATGCAAGAGAAAATGGTAAGTGAATGACAATGATATCAATGAAACAAATATCCTCAAATATAAAGTTATATCTCATTAGCTCTCTGTAGTACACATTGAACATATTTGAAGTAAATAACTGTTGTCTAAATAATTGCGTCAATAACAGCATCTGGCTTATCATGTAAGTAAAAAGATTAGATCATTATTCCTGGAAATCTTTGAAAAGCATGTCGTAATATTTCCGTTAATTTCATTATTTATAGATCAATATATAGCAGTAGTTTAATATGTAGTACAATATAGCAGTGTGTATATAATTCTATAAAACATATTTAATTATGTTTCAATTATTTATAGTATCTTCTATGTGAACAATGACTAGCTTTTAGAGGCAGCATGCTAATTGGTGTTAATTGATATTGCATGTGGAACATTTTAATAATTTTCCTCAATTGGCTTATTCTGCATTGTAATAGAATGTAACATAAACTGGTGACAGCCTTTCTCTTCTGTTCATATATGTTTATTTATTTTGTTCAAATTGTGACTAGAATTTATCAGAAAGAAGCACCACAGTGTGTAAATATGGAGACATTTGGCACACAATGCTCTCTGCCTACAAGGGTAGGCAAGGAAAGAAGAGACCTAGTGTGATGGTATAATAAAAATAATAATTTGCCATAAACAGAACAATTTGTTTCTTTCACTTAACACAATAGCAAATAACTTAAGGGAGTGCAAAAATAATTTAGCACTCCTGTTAATAAGAGAAGCCTGAGAGATTGTGATATTTATAAGATGTAGCATAAGTGCCTAAATATAGTTTTTCCGTATCTCTGTTTAAATCTTGCTATTTATTTCAGCAAAAACAAAGAATCCAACAAAAAGCAGAAATGACTCATAAACAAAGGGTAGAAAAATTCAACCAGCATCTTGACAGTTTGACGGAACACTTTGATATACCTAAAGTGTCCTGGACCAAATAATTATTATTTGTCAGTATATACAAAATGTTGCATTCAGTACATTATTATTGTAATGATAATAAAACAAAACTGTCTCACAAACCATACATTTTATTTGTTTTACACTTGTTCCATTTCCTTACTTATTTTAAGCTGTACTATTACTTTGGATGTAAATTAAAGTCAAAGTAAATTAAAGTATATTGAAGTTTTTACCCACCATTTACCATTTGTTCATAAGTGAATGTGAGATGATTAGATCCTGAACATTACCATGTCTTGTAGAACTTTTATTAGCATATGAGCATGAATTTTAAAGCCCACAAGTTACAAAAAATATTAATCATTCATTAATTCATCATCAGCCTATTCCAGTCAACTGCTAGATACAGGCCTCTCCAATAGCATGATACTGAGCTTGATCTTCAGCTCATAGTTTCAAGTCACTAACAATTAGTGTATATTGTCATTCCAAGTAGCTGGAGGATTTCTACAAAGTTTGCCAAGGTGTGGTCTTTACTCCAGAACACATTTCCAATGATAAAAGGTTCATATTAATCAAGAAATATAAACATATTGGGGCCTCAAACATAGAATTATGCCAGTTTTAAATGATGCTGATGACATTATGATTGGGAAGGGCAAGACTAATAAGTAAACAACTGTTTTGTCAGCATTTATTGCATACTATAAAAATAAGTCACTTAAGTAAAAAAAATATAGAAATCATGTTCATCTGGACGGATATCTCTTAAAGTAACACATTATATGGACACAGGTACAAGGCACTTGAAGATTTTAGGAATAATTACCACTAAACACAACTACTGTTTAAGTACCGCTCCCAAAACCACTTTCAGATCAGTATGGATAATCAAATCACAAAGCCACAGTGATATTTTATTTTATCAAATTTCCGTGCAATCAAATATAATATTATAATGAGTCACTAATATAAAATTGGGTCATAATTGTCTTGTGTAAATTTGAGGTAACATATTTCATTATGGTTAGATTACTGATAGAAAATATTCTTCAAAATATTACTATGTTAGTAGTATTCAGTAAATTTTATAACCAACCACCCATTCACCTTTAATTACAGTGGTTCATATAATCTATTTGTAACCTGTTTAAAAATATAGAAAATAATAAATGTCTTAAATTAATGATTGTTATGATATAAATAATATATAAATACAAACCAAATGAAGTTAACGTTTTTATAAAATATTAGTATTTGTATTGTATCCTTGTACAAAGTTTCTATTTGCTGCTTAGTTTTAAGTATTCAGTGTACAAAAAAAAATAAATAAAAAAAAAAAAAAAAATATCATTCTAGAAGCTGCCATTGTTAAGATAAGTATAATAATTAAATTGAACCACATTTTGAGAGTAAATCATATTATACTACAGGTATAAATACTAATCCTACTTTAAAAAAAGATGCCTAATAAACTGTGTCTGCATATTGCTTTGTATTTTTTTCACAATATTTGTAGACATAAACTAGTAAAACATATACAAGTCACTGTTCTCATTGATAGGAGTACTATTACTATTTCTACATCACCAGACTGACATAAAAATTATAAATAACCGTTAAATTCACACTTCGAAATGAAATGGGTTCAAAATTACCTGAATAAATACACATTAGTCAGACTGAGAACACATATTATAAATTAATTATTCAGATGTCAGTTTCAGGTAAATATCTATATTATGGTGAGCTTACCAACCTATGTGAGATTCTTAAGTTATAGCATTATAAATATGTAATATGTCATAAGGCACTATTGTAGCAGAGGTATTAAAGCTAATATTAACACTGAAGAACTCACAAATATATTTGAGGCACTGCTGCCTCTCCAGAATGAGTAACTAAATGTAAATAATTTTACATAGTTTTCTTTAGTGGACCAAGGATCGCTACCATCATCGAAGTGCATTGGACATTGATCCCGTTCTCTTTCATACTCTTCCATTTCTATGGCCACTGCAGCACCCTCTGTATAGTCAAACGATGTCACATCCTGTTTCAAGTCACAATATGGTCCAAGGGCTTGAGACATGAGAACCCTGAAATAAACAAATGTCTATTTACTAAATATATTATTCCTTTACACATTATAGATGTGTGTTTAATGAGAAAAAAAAATTAATTACTATTTTCAATAGACTGATTTACCTGTTAAGATCTGCCCTTTGATAAACCCAACATCTATATTTTGAAAACGGGTCCAATTCATCATAAGTGATCAAATAAGACTTCAAATTCTCCTTCCAATAGCCTATACACTTCATCTTATAATCTGGATCACTGTAGATATCCACAGGTCTGCCTAAATAGTCCACAGACAGGCAATAGTTCTCCTTAATTTGAATAGTTTTCTGATCCACATCACAGACTGAGAAATCGCTGATATTAATTTTGCAGTGCAAGTTAGGACGGGGGCTTAGTGTAACACCTCCCAGAATTCGAGTTTCGAATCGGACATCTCCTTTTTGAGTAAAATTAAATTTTCCTGCAACTGGACAACGGATCGGGGACGGGTCCTTCTTAAGGAACAAATCATACCGCCATTGTTGCTTATTTGGAAATTGAACCCATGAACACACCGTGTGGAAGTTGCTCTGTATCATAGCTAAACCCTTGCGATATCTGAAAACAAGTACTCTATTAGACAGACTCCAAATATCAAAGCAACAAAAATGTCACGTATGAACGCTACCCTAACTAATATTAATAAATACCATATTTAAAGGTCAATCTAATTTACTAAATATAAGCTGGACATCAATGTTCAACCTCAACTATTTTTACAACTAATTGTAAGTAATAAAGAGTTTGTGATAAAACAGATATAACTACTCTAGAGAATTGGCATTTATGCCGATTGGATACAGCAATAAAATAATATGATATAAAAGCACCACAAATGATTCATATTTAATATTGATCACCAAGAAATCAAATACCAAAGTTATCGACATAGCCCAAAGGATTAGCAAGCTGAAGTGGCAGTGGGCTGGTCACACCTGTCGCAGAACCGA
>DWJK01006699.1:0-10306 GCA_018248815.1 Croniades pieria auraria | reverse complement strand
GAATGGGGGAAGACCTAGAGTATTTAATCCAACGCGGGGTAGACATTTTTTTTATCATATAATAGACTAGCGTTTGGCCGCGATCTCGCCTGATGAAAAGCGTGGACGCGTCTTAAGATGATGTTGATGACAAGTTATATATTTTTTGCGAATAGAACTTTTTTGCTTTTCATTGCTTAAGTAATCTGTGGAGGTGCTTAAGTGATAACTTAAGTGTTAAGTTATGTTTATGTCGCCATTGTTACAAGTTTTGAGTACGAATTGCTACTAACTTCGATCTTACACTTGTGGTATAAAATCGAGACAAAGCTGCGAATGAGTTCAAAATCAGTAAATCGGCGATCTTTTACAACTGTCCCGAAAACCCGCGGTAGCTTCATTTAAATTGGGTTTAATACTAACAACCCCGGAATTCGTTACATAGCCAAAATTATCTAAAATGGTTCCTACTTCTCAATAGACGTCGCTCGATCACTTCGTGTTGGCGATGGAAGAACAATTTACAAAATGACATGTTCATAGTAAGCTGAGCTACGAATTTTATCCGTACTTGTAAGTAAAAGTGTTTGACCCATAAAAAACTAAAAAGAAACTTGCACACTAATGTTTGACCACATAACCCTGGGAAGTAGGCCGTGAGTTTTCACACTAATGGATGATACGTAATTATCACAGCCAATGATGTATCATGATGTTATCTTTATTGCGCGTCTAATGACGGGACTAAAGTCGTTCATGAAGCGATCATTATATTGCGACAATAATGGAGTTATTACAAAACTTTTCATGACCAACTGATGCCTTACTTTTATCATAAACTTTTTTTAGTCGTGGAATGTTTGACATTTTTTGGGGGTAATGTAGGTGGACAGCATAATCGTCAATAAATTTTCTCAACCCTTGCGTATAATTTTGAAACGTATTATTTAACTATATGCCTTAATTATAACTAAAAGCTACACCAGAAGGCGTTGTACGGTTTTCTGAATCACGGTATCAATGTATACCGTAGCTACTTGTGCTGACGTTCTTCTACTCGCAGTGTTGAACACTTCAGATACTACTGCCATTATTCTTCTCGATTTTATGTTCTAATACATTTATTTACTGTAACTACCCTTTTCTAGCAGTGATAGCCTACTGGTTAAGAATTCAACCTCTCACTCCCAGGATCCTGGGTCCAAATCCATGACGCGCGCCTCTTTACAAAAGTCTGTTTTAAATTTAATATTACTTGCTAACGGGGAAGGTAAACAGCCTGAGAAAACCTGCAGTTTAGAATTTGAAAAAAAAATTCTACAGTGTGTGAAGTCAGCCAATCCGCACTTGACCAGCGTGGCAGACTATGGCCTTAACTCTTTCATCACGTGAAGAGACTTATATTCCAAGAGTGAATAAAAGGGTTAAAAAAAATTTATGTGTAGGTAAATGGTTCCCGTATTCATTAACATAAAGAATAATAATAATAATCGGACCATCATTATTCCACATTCATCAACATTATGAATCTAAAATGACTTTGGCAGTGCTCATGTCAGTTGATAATGGGATTTCATTTAACAAAGTATCATTTGCAGCTGAAAAAGACATGATGATTTTTTCGTCACTATGAAGCTCTATCGGTTCTTCAATAATTAAATATTTTCAGTTATGCCTCAATACGCGCCCCTACCGCTGCTAATAATATTCACTTGTTCTACCTGAAGGTAGCCTGGAAGAGATCGCTCTGATAGCGATAAGGCCGCCTTTTGTATGCCTAGCGTTTAGAAACAATCGTGTTCATACATGTTATTTTGTTTACTGGTGTACAAATAAAGAGTATAAATAAATAAATAAATAAAACTTAAAGCTTAAGTTAAGGTAACTCTTGGAAGAGCGGAGCCTCCTAATACAGGCAGTCAATGCTTAAAAGGAGTCTCCTCCAACCCCTAGAAATTGTAAACTTAACATTGTTAAGGAAATAAAGATTTATTATTATTATTAAAACTGCAACAGCACAGCCCTACCACACGTAACATTAAGTCAAAATCGTTCACTTTCTAAGCATCAATATTTATTCTGTCTCTATATGCGTTTGTGCTTAGCGCCTATGTTTGGCTCTTTGTTTGTGTTACGCCGTAAATTTCTAGCAGTATCATAAACACCTAGAGCTATACGTGTGAATAATTTTTTTCTCTGGTCATGCTACACCATAAAATCTTCCTCTCTTGATGATTATTATGAAATGATTACTCATTCGATGCTTGGAACGCCGATTTACTCCTCATCTAATCATTCGATACTTCGAACACCGTTTAAAGTTCTTCTAAGAATAGGCTTAGTGTTTACTGCCTGCAGCCAGCTGCAGTCGACACCAAGGCGATATGTACTAATGAGCCGTAGCAGTAAATTGCCTAGCAGGAGAAAGTGCGCCTCCAATTAAAGTGCCGTAAAATGGCAATTTGAAAGGAATCAATTAAGTAATGCTGGTTTATGTCTCGCTTCGTTGGGTGAAACTTTTAGCTTACGTGCCGAAGTTACATTTCAGGGTTTTCTTTGCATATCATTTATTCCCGTCTGTCGAGGTGAGTCGGCAGAAACCACGCGTGGAACTTAGAAAGTATTGTATCTACGTTATTTGCATGAACTACGCGCATTTCGTTCGACTGGCCGTTGGTTCAGCGGTTATTGAACCTGAGCTGAGTCGGAGGTCGTGGGTTCGATTTAAATCCAGAATAAATTATAAATTTCGAAATTACCATGTGACTGGTTTCTATAATACAAGTTCTCACAACCTTTTCCTGGTATCAGAAAGTCGTATGCGGAAATATCTCAAGACGTTATTATTATATATAGTAAGAAACTACTAAGGTATGATGTGGTTCTCAGTCCTATTTGGGAATGAAAGCGTATTCTTGAACTAATGTATTGGGGCTAAAATAAATGATTAATAAAATGCTAAACATATTTATTACTACCAAATATAAAAAGTATGGTAACCTTATTAATTGGTAACTAAAATGATAAAAATTTACGTTAGCAAGCAAATGTAAGCTGATTAGTGTAATAAATTAAACTTAAAACGTAAGATATTTTTTCAATTTTATCGTCAATTTAACTCAAACTGAGTGAATAATTTACAGTTAGACTGACAATGTCACATTCCAATATTTTTATAAACAACATTATGATAGCGGTTACTTACTACGTAGTACATCTATTTCACTGAAAAAAATGCCCAATAATTGTTGTAGTTAAAAATATTTTCAGATTTTTATTGACCTTAATTACTTTCGAATATTTAATGACAATTTTGTTCTTTGTAATTTAATTAAAATCTGTACCATCAAATTCTCTAACTACAAAAAGTTACTCAAAATCTAAATTCTAAATCTGACCCTTAAAATATACTTAAAAATGCAACTTTTACTTACACACTAAAGTTCAAAATTGATTCTAAGTCTAAGAAACAATAATTCGTATTAAAACTCTAAGAATTAGCTCTTGGCTTCAGTGTTATTCGACTTGCCCTTCTCTCGCTCCAACAACCTCTTTCTCACTTCTTCTGGGTTGTACCTCTTTTTATAAACCCGCCTCACCCTTCTAATGGGGTTGGTGTTCCTCGCTTTTATGACTTTTTTCTTACCATTGCTGCTCGCGATTACCGAAGGTCCTTTGGATTCTTCCAAGCGCATACTTTTGGGTTTTCTGGTGGAATTCAAAAATAATTCCCTCTGGTCCCTTATAGTTGCGTCGTAAAACACTTTCCCGTTTATTACAGCTTTTCTTATATTTTCTGTGGTGCTCAAAACCCTCGGAGGCCTCACGAAGGTAGTTTCGCTTACTTCCAGACTTTTGTCACTCCCAAGAAGCTCCTTCTCAATATCATCTTTAGATACCCTTTGAATCATGCCTCGTCTTTCTGTGGTTGGGAATTTATTTCCAAAATTAAAATCAACCATATCACTATCTAGAGCTATTTTTTTTGTTTCCAAATCTTTCTGAGAACGTTTTTCTAAAATGACCTTTCCATCGCGCCTAGAAGCGAGAAGTCTTCCAATAGCCTCTATCTGTCTCTCTTCTGCTTCGGCAGTTTTTAAATTGGATGGTTTACGAGCAGGCTTAGCATCCTCAAGGTCAAATATTTCTATAGATGTTGTGAAGTCATACAGTTTATCATCTATTCCTGTTACGACTTCAGCTTTCTTATCGAGTTCAACATTTTCAGCGAGTTTAAATTCTGTCGTTGTTTCAGTTTTATTTGGTTTCACTTCTTTTATCATTTCTGTAGTGGTTTCGTTTATTTCAGTTTTTGGAGGTGTCGTCGGTTTATCTTTAGTGAGTTGCATTTTTTCGCAATCAGTTAAATTCCTTTCTTTCTCATTCCTGTTGTGCAATTCCTCTCGATTTTCATCCTCATCGTCATCATCATCGATAGTTCTCCCTTGAAAATCATCTCCATCTCTGGATTTATAAATGTCAGTAGATTTAAATCCGTCTGACGATTTTTCTTTCTGCGAATCTTCCGGTTCTTTGAAACGATATCTTTCAGTCGTTGTCGAAGGTTCGTTATATCTGAAGTAAGTCGTGTTGGGTGGGGGGCTTTTGTGAAGATATGCTACAGGCCAATATCTGAAAACGTGAAATATAGGCAAACATTGAGAAAAAATATTCAGTTATTATGCTTGTAAGGAATTGAAAGATTGATTATGTTTACCTCGGTACCCCGAGTTCCCTAGCGCCTGGTGGCTCGTCATCCTGTGAATGCGTCACAGGCAACCAGGTACCAGAGCCTGGGCGGGGGTAGTTGTGGCGATATTTTATGTAGGGTCGTTCTTCTGTCGGCACACGGGTATAACCTAAAATAACATTTTAAAAAACATCCTGTTAGTTACACATACAGATATTTTCTTACCGATATGATTATTAGACCTGAACATCTCAGTCTTCAGAAAGAGGCATTTATCTTTGCCTAACTCCAAACAGGATAGGCACTGTTACCAGCTGCACTTATACTTTCGTGTTCTAACTAGGCTAATGTTACTAATATTCAGCATTGAAATGATAAAATAGAATAAAATCTCAGAGTTACGTACTGTAGTTAAACGCTATCGGTCGAAAAGCGACAGTGAATAGGTTCCCTTATCTTATTTGAATAATTGTTACGTTATTTGACAACTACTTCACAATCTCGTAAGACGATTGACTGTATTGGTTACCTGGCAAAGGGTTCCCGTACTGATCGTAATACGCTTGCGGGCCATTCTTGTACAACTCGTCCCAGTATTTCCTGTCGGCCTCCGAAAGATAGGGTCCAGGGATGACCCGGTCTCGGTCCCCGTATCCAGGTCGCTCACGATGTGGACGAGATGGTGCTGGATGAGGGCGGGATTCATCTGAAAAAAGTAACATGCGCGATTAGAAAGCCTACCTACTTGATTTTTCTAGCATATGCTACTACATATGTAGTCCACTTTCTGTAATCACTTTTATGTATTACACTACATTAGAAGTGTATTTTATTTGGCACCTTAACATGAATACTTTCTTCTGAACATCTGACAAACATAACAATTTTATATCAATTATGTTAATCATGAGACAATTTAATTGACATTTCTTGCAGAATATACCTCTTTTCAAATTTCGTTCTTCCGTAACATTCTTCGCTTTCTAAAGCCGTAGAAGTTAGAAAAAACGGGAGAAAATAATTCGATAAAATCTCATTACTGCGAAAATCAAACGATTCAACAATCACCTCTGTGGACCTGAGACGGATGCGGCACCTTGTGCTGGTGGTACGGGTAGTACTTCTCACTGCACGGCCGCCACTGGTCATTCGCCGGTCCTACGTAGCACCTGCAATGAACACATGATTAACTAAAAATAGTAGACGATAATACGTAATTTCACGCCTGTAATCCCCGTAAGGGTAGGTAGAGGAGTGTAGTAAACTCCAACATTTTACCAGTTACATTTACGTCCCACGGAATAGGTGGTGAGCCTACCGCCACACAGATCCAAACTAAGACCTTTCGATCAGCAGCCGCGCTTGTCACCACTCTACCAACAAGGCAGTCAAGTTAGTAAATAATACTAAATTCTAAAAACAACTAACGCCATCTATTGGTCACGAGCGTAAATGTTTTAAGGTAACTGCATAAATGCAAATGTTATTAAAAATCTAGAATAGAAAGTTTATACAGCTTACCATGGTTTTTGAAAGCCTTCGCTGTAGCCACATCGGTGCGTGGGAGAGCAGCAGTAGTCCCATGAGCCTGCAGTGGAGAAAGTGCGATAAGCATATTTGGTAGTATCTCATGGGATTCTTCGTCAGGGCTTTTGTTATGTATTTTATGTCCTGTTAGAATCACTATCGGCCTTATATCGTAACTTGGAAACTAACAGCATGTTGCACCAGGCTGCTCCAATCCACAGTACAGTTCGTTTGGGACACAACCGCATTAAAACTCATTACCATCATCATCAGCCCGTCGTCGCCCACTGCTGGACGCATGGATACGTCACTGAGCCACTGAATCAAGACTACAGAGATCTATTACAAAAATAATTCCGTCTGTATAATATGCAGATGACTTTGAAGTGTCCTAACCAATATGAAGAGCCCCCGACTCACCGATCTCGCCGCCCTCGGGCTCGCAGGCCCAGTGGCCCGCCACGTGGTTCTGTGCGCACGAGGAGCCCCTCCTGCAGGGGAACCCGGACACCGTGTAGTGGCGCCATGACGCTATTACTGGAAACATCACATGCCATGATCTGTACGGAATATTACTAGGAGTGGCAACGGAATGTATATGTATACAATGTAGAGATTTTTGGAAATATTGAAGAATGTATACAAGGTAGAGTTTTCTATAATGTATTTGTGTTCAGGACATGCAGTATTTTTTGGAATTGATCCTTAAAAGAGTGATATAAGAGAGAGACTAATGGAAAGATGGATATCCACTGAATATATGTAATTGTGTCCTGCAATATTTTCATATGTAGTCAAACAAAGTGATAAGTTGCATATCATTATTATCACCACACCCTTTCTTTTGAAAGTCGGTCCCCGACACTACTGCGCTGGTGCGCTTAATGAACTGTTGTTTATTGACTAGAACTAAAGTTATTCGCAAGACTGATCATTTTAATATACAGTTTCAAGTTAATAATTTCTGAAATAGAAAAAAAAAGTTTTTGAAATCTTTGCAAGTTTTATTTCATAAAAAACAATTTAACACCCAAGCAATCAGGAATGTAAGGAAGACCCTAACAATAGGTCTTAGTTATGTGATTCGTCCTACTTACTCTCATTATCTTCCCTGTCTCCAAAGATAGGTCGCGAAGGTCTCCCGGGCTGCGGTGGATACGAGTCTGGGTAGGGTCTAAGTGGCTTTTGGGGGATGTAATCAGGTTTGTAACCTGAAGAAATGGGAGCTGTAGGCAAAATTGGCTTGTAAATAGGTCTTTCCGGATATGGTTTGTATGGAGGTTTCGAGTCGAAGTCTACACTCGAAGGTGGGTAAGGCTGGTCGTGGAAGCTAGACGGTGGATAAGAGGCAATTGGTGGCTTAGGACTGTCCAAATACAATGGAGGAGGGTACGCAGGCTTGAACTCTGGACCGCTCGGAGCAGAAGGTGGAAGTTCAGGACCACTTTCAGGGAGGTAGCCCGGTTTGTAGACAGGTCCTATTGGCTCTGGTTCTGGGTCGTATGGTGTGAATACTGGTCTTTGTTGCGGGTGTAAAGGTTTTGATAAAGGTGCTTCTGGAGCTGAAGGATATCCAGGACCAGATGGCCCCGAGCTTGATATGTAGGTTTCTGGAAAATAATATAACATTGCTTCGTAAAATGCTTAATAACAAATATTATAATATGAATATTTGACTGCCTCGTTGGTCGAGTGGTCGAGTTAAACGAGTCGCAAGCTCGACTGCCGATCGGGAGATCCTGGATTCAAATCCCAGGTCGGGGACTATTATATTTTTCTGACTTAGATTTTCTACTACAAATTTGTATATGGCAATGTTTGCTCGGTATATGGCAATAGGCTCACCACCTATTCCATGGAACGTAAACGTAACTGATGAAACGCAGGAATGTACTACACTCCCATGCCTACCCCTTCAGGGATTACAGGGGTAAAGTTACATTTTTTACCTGGAACTGGCGGTAGATCGGCACTTGAAGGTGGATAATGTTCATCCGCAGAGGGAGCGGATAGTGGACGAGGAACCTCCGATGACGGTACACTACAAAATGAAATTCATATTATTACCATCGGAAATAATCCGCCTTTAGTAATATTACGCTAAGTTAACTGAACTTATGTTGAGACAGTGCGCTGAGCTGTAGTCGAGGTTAGAGCTTAGCAGAATTCAACTCTTCATATTGCAACCGCTAACAGACACATGAACACAATATTGATGAAGTAGGCAAGGCTGCTGTTTTCACATCTTCTTATGGAAAATAGCGATAATTTATTTTAATAAATTTCACCGACCAATATTAGTTAATTGGTCTTCCGACTTCTGGCTGGCTGACGAAAAATAGCTGGAATTTGTTTGGGATAATTCAGTAAGAGACATCAATAAGGATGAAAAAAAACTCCACAACTGAAACTCATGAATCAGTGTTCAACAATGTATCAAACTAAAGTCTCACTTATTGTCAGCGACACACCTCACCGGTAGAGCCCAGCTCTAAATCGGTGTCCTCTTAGTAGTTTTCTAAGTCTTCTTTACTTACTCATATTCCTTCCCGTGCACCGTTCTCCAGCACTGCCCATTGAACAGGTCGAACGCGAAGAGCCAGTCGTCAGCAGAGTGTTCGTAGTCCACATCACGCTGCAGGTCGAACAGACGGATCTCCGACAGCAGGCAGTTGTCCGAGTCTGGCGGTGCGTTGTTCCTGGTGGGTGGAAGTAAATATGTGTTTGGGAGTTTATTATGAATGACGACAAAATTTGGTATTTTAGACGGGTAACATTTGGAAGTTTTTATTGGTTGTGGATCCGAATGGTTCAAATATTTTTTATAGATTCCTTCAGGTGGATTTCGTTTTCAGGATTTCAGTTAAATCTGAGGCGTGAGCTGTGAGTATAGCGTATGTCTGGTACACTCTTAGTTTAATATGTGTGAGCAGCTTGGTTGTAAATTCCTGTAGGAGCATTGCCCGAACAGTCCACGCTTGAGGAACAGAATGTTCCACTTCGGCAGTCGATCATTTGATATCGCATTGCTGTATTTTTCAAACATTTTATTATTCCACTATTTGATACATATTCCCCACAGAATAAGAAAATTAAGGCTTGCGGTGCTACCGTATATTACACTATAGTCAAAAGGGCCTTCAACTGAGAAGTACAAGTCAACGACATCAGTGTAAAGTATTCAAAAAATTTCTGTCAAAACCGTAGCAAGGGGAAATTCTTAATCTCAGCCTAGGTCCTGGTGAAATAGGCGTATAGATGCGTGGTGGCGGCCGACCTGTAGGAGAAGCTGAGGCAGCGGAAGGGCGCGCGGCTGCAGGCGGCGCCGCACGCGCGCGCGCCGGCCGCCCGCGCGCGGCCCCGCGCCGCCGCGCCCGTGAGCCGCGCCGCGCTGTCGTACTGCAGGTAGCACTCTGCCGCGCGGCCCGCGCACGGGTACATTTCGTCATCATTTAATACATTTAAAGCAACAGCATTGTTCAATATCAGGCAGTATGTTTCAATTTTAGAAAGTAAGATGGATTAGTAAATTTACGAGTGTATTGAGCATGTGTATGTATTGAGTATGTGTAGGCCAATGTACAAAACCGGCGTACTTTTATGAAGAGAGTGACACGCGTTAAAGTAGCACGTCTAGTCTATGACGGTGTGGTAATAATAATAATTATTATTTTCCTGTCAATCACAAATTGTAACGGAACCCTTTTAAGTGCGCACTTTAGACTCGTAGAACAACAGTATAATAAGCTATATAGCCTACTGTAAATATATATATACATATATATACATAAATATATATATACATACATATATATATATATACATATATATATACATATATATATAATATATATATACATATATATATATATACATACTGTATTAATATATACATAAAGGATTTTCCATTAGAGGTGGGTCGATGGAAGGAATGACGCTGCCTATGGTCATTTGGTTTCAGCTTCTGGGTCAGTTAAATTTTGTATGGGTGCAAGTCCAAATCACGACGCAAAATTCGTCATGTTGCGCTCTACGACAGGCCAAGTTCTTGTGAGCGACGCGGAATTGACTGCCTCGGATTCTGTTGCACACTCTCACGAACAGCGGCGA
>DWJK01006698.1:0-10306 GCA_018248815.1 Croniades pieria auraria | reverse complement strand
TGTGCGCCCCTCAGGCTATAGTAGACCGGGAGAAAAAAGCCGGACAAAAAAAAACTCCCAGCACTCTTTTAAAGTTAGTCTCAGATAGTTAAAGCCGAATATCTACTATAATTACAAACATTGGTGATTTGTGATATGACATGATATGATGAGATGAATTTGTTTAATCTTGATTGTAATGTAAAAGGAAATATCACATTTCTCTCGCACTGATTAAATACGTACGTAGTTAATAAGTGTTTACATATGAACGGAACTAAATAAACTGTTTATAAATCGAAAGCATATTTTAAATAGTTTCTTACACAAAGTTCACAGGTGTACTGTGTTACATTGGGTACTGATGTTGCACCCTCACGTGGGTGGACAGGTTATTTGGGTCGAGTCTCACACAGTTGACTGTGTCCAATTAGTCTTTAACGTCCTGCAACGGAAATTGCGAGTGCTACACTGGAATCGCATGGAATCGTCGGAAACGAACTAGCTGCTCCCAGTATCCCGGTACACGAGCATGTCCATATCATACGCGATCACAGTATTCCGCTTTATACAATATATCGCCTCCTATCTGCAAATTTAAATGCACATACCTAACAAACTTATCAACCCGTTCACGTTTGCGCTCGATTAAGGTGTAAGCAAAAGGCAAATGTATATTAAATTTAATAAAAAAGGACTGTGGAAAAAATGTGGAAGAAAAGTAGTGAAATGGAGGATTAATTGTAAAATAACCAGTTACTGGCCTTGTAAGAAGCCTGGTAATGATTACATGTCATTTAATTACGAATTTTATGTATGTTTCTAAACTCAAATCTTTTACTAAATTATCGTAACTGACCTAATTGACCCACTGACAGTACGGTCGGTGTCGGTAGAAGTCGGTGCAGATGTCTGGGGCAGCGACATATACTTCTAACCGCTTATTCGATTACTACTTTATTTAAAAAGCTGCAAACGCTATTCAAGAAACGATGAGAATAAAATATGAGTGTACGGCATGAATACACCAGGACTGCACATTCGGGTATTTTAATTAGTGGATGTTCAGGCATTTCAGGGATGGCGGTTTTCATATATAGCACGCACACCTTTGTGTCAGCATTCAGCTGTTCTGAAATGCGGTTTCAACCGCGGCAGTTTGGATGTGACGCGTAATGCGCACATCACAGCGAACATTCTAACGCAAAATGGTCGCAAACCTCCCTAAAACACTAAACCTCCCTACAACAACATACATCTATATATGCAAAGTTGTCTCTAAACAAAAATGTTACTGTTTTGTGTCGTATTTTATTTGAAATAATACGATTAAGAGAAAGTTCTAATGAAAAGATAATGTTTGGAATACTGCTTGACTATGTTTTGCAATATACATACCTAAGCCTTCTGACAAGGAGCGGAGACACATATCTAACAATACAACGATAAAAGGATTGATAATGGTAACGATGAGAATTTTATTAATGATGATGAAGATGATGAAAATGATGAATGTATGTATATGTAAATTGTAGCGAGTTCAATAACTGCACTGTTTACTCTTAATATAGAAAGTTATCTCAGTTTGAGTGCTATTGTCCGTTTAATATCTAAGTTGACTTTGTGGTCTTCGTTCAGCATAATAAAAAGGGCAATATCGTAGTAATTCCCAGCAAAGCACAGTTCAAAGGAGTTGAGGAAAAACGAGATCCAGATGCTTATACAAACACAGCTATTTTTTATTTGAACATTTGCAACCACATATTACTGCAACAGTAAAACTTTATTTTCATAGATTAGCAAAAATATAATCTGTAACAAATCTATAATACGGGTAAGTCAATTCGGTGAGTAACATTTCATAAAACAAGCAATTAAAAAGTCCAACTTTCCCGCCATTTTGCGCCAACCATTTACAATTTGTGAACGTTGAAAATAAAAATCAAGTATTATCAGAAATTTCGCCATTTCTGAAAATCAAAGGTGAATCAATATGACTGCGAAGTTCCGTGCGACAGTTGGTGGTATTTAATTTTTCTCACGAAATGCGGAAATTTACATTGTAGCAAATGGGAATCATGCTAACTGCAACTTTTGATTTCCGGCGATACTAAGCTTCTAAGCTGTATTTCCGGCAACGTTTGATATTTGCACAACAATATTAAACGCGATATCGAAATTACCCAGAATACGTTGCCCGAACCGAAGATCGAAACTCTACCAACGAGGCGGTCATATTGTTGTTGCTATGTATTTCGAATGTAAGGAGGCTAGTTTTATTATTATTACATTATAATACTCTGTTATTTATACAGCCAATGACTTTTCAAGAAAATTCTTCCACCTTCATCAGCACCTTCGAAACCGAAATGGCTTTATGAAAAGCACTCCCTTATATGAATGTAGAAAAGGCCAGACCTATAAGAATAGCGATATTTCGCATTCAATGCTCTCAGCCTTCTTCACAAGGGACCTGGTGTGGCAATTATTAAATAGTAATAGATAATAAGAAATTCCAGTTAGCTATGAGTGACACGAAGTAAGTAACAATACTGTTATGATTAAACCCTGTAAACTACCCATTTTGCTTGGAATTGTTAAATAATGTATTTTGGTATTCAACGCGTGTTATTTGAGAGTACCGTTTACTTTTGAGAGACACAAATAAAATTAGAGTATACGCGTTCAATAGTGTCCGGGAGTGTCGCAACTTTGTGTCGGCGTGTCGACAGTTGAGTAACTCGACAGGAAAACATTCAGAAATATTGTAGCTTTATTCACAGTTTATTTTGCTGCAAACCAACGGTTTTAGTGTTTACAAATTTACGTGACCAAAGTTTATACTACAACACAATAGGCAATTAGTCCGGAGATACGCTCAGCCCCTATTCCATGGGGCATAAAACGCAACCTGTAAAACGTAAACCTGAAGCACTTCTCTGCCCAATAATGCTTAATTTCCCGATAAATACAGGCGGAACGTTCTGTTATGTTAGTTTTTTTTATAAAAAACATAAATAAATAAACGCAGTGTGCTCAAGGAGAAAAATAAAATCGTGTAGATAAAGTTTTCTTTGAGTCACGCGACCGCGCCGTGAGCCAGACAAATGCTGTCTGTGTTAGCGCTTTTATCCTGCAATGCAATTACAGAACCGCTCGAAGTGCATTTATCTCAGAACTGTACAAAGGCTGTTGCTACAATAATCTGTTATCGTCAATTCGCTATTATAAGCCAGTTGGCTTAATGAGCTTAAAGTTTTAAGCGCATCTCCGTCGTCTTTAGTAAGCTAAGTGTGTTTTTGTCATTCACTTTGTAAGTACCCAGATTCATAATTTTTGCTTTGAACATGGACATTATTTTAATTATATATTTGAGTATCAGAATAAACATATTTATAAATATTAGAAGAAATAATCCATATGCAAAAATGACTAAATACGGCATACATTATTTTATTCGTACGAAGGATGGCAAACTGCTTTAAAGAACGGCAGCTATTATATAAAACGTTAGCGGCACGATGTCTGTCCGTTGACGATATGCCAAGAATTTAAATTTAATCTTAAAAGCTAGGGTGTAATGCCTGTTTTCTGAAACTTTCCAAGTTGGTAACAGTTTTACAAGTCTGCAAGTATTCTAATCAAGAACAGAGAGGCGGACATTAAAAGCATTTTAATGACCGTCTAAGCCGACGAGACGAATGCTGAATCATCCCACAATAACAGGAAACCCGACAACGGAACAAAAACTTTACAACCGAACAAAACCGTTAAGCGGAATGTGAAATGTGCAGAACATTTTATATCGCTTATATTTTTACAGAGGCAAGTGGGCGAGAATTATTTTACGTGATATTTTCGCGTGTTCAACCATTTTTGTTGTCGAATACCCGTTTCCATTGCTAAAAAAATTCATTCGATTTGAAACTAGAGTACGATAGACAATTTAAAATGAAAAATTTTGTACAATTAAATATAATAATTTGGGCAATTCTGCCCAATTAATCTCGCTCTCGTAAATGATTTTGAAAACAATCACTATAATTCTTAACATTCATATTATTACGTACATAATGGTGCATTTACGCAGTGTTATACGTTTTACGACGGATGCATATACACACAACAACCTTCAATACTGCCTTTGCGACAAACGGAATAGGCTGTCCTATCAATTCGATGTTGATATCAAGTCGGTTTGCGGACGCGCGGGTCCCCTTCATCTGCCAATCGTAGCTGTCCACAGAGTGAGAGACAGGAGACAACCGATTATTGTGCTATTGTTTCATCCAGTTTGTATTTTAGTCTACTGTTCTGATTTAGTAACTATGAAACTTCTATCCGACATGCTTTCGTGACTTTTAAATAATATATACTGAAAACTTACTGGTCTGATCTGTGCCCGGTGTATGGCAATAGGCTCATCACCTATTCCATGGGACTTAAACGGAACTGGTGAAACGTGGGAGTGTACTACACTCCCCTGCCTACCCCTTTGAGGACTACAGGCGTGATGTTACTTTTTTATATACTGCAGAACAATACGTTAACTAACGCTTATTCAACTTGTTATATATATACAAGTATATATGTGTAAGTACAAGTATATATATATACACGTGATATATAAACAAATATCTCGGGGTTTAACTGAAATCTAAATACCTAACTAACGTAATATCAGTCTCAAACATAAAAAAATTCATGTGTCGATTTATTCGCTACAAATTACTTTCGGTCATAGCCGCCCACCCAATTAATTTCACTCAGTACAGTGATCTCGGTGAAACGGTGAATAAGAAGTTCTTTGAGGTTTAAATGTTTTCGTAGCAAAGTAATTTACCTAACGCTATTCGCACCGGCAAACCACTTTAACATAATTTTTGTTTCGTATGTACGAGTATCTTTATAACTATACAGTTGTTAAACTGTCACGGCGCCTGATGCTCTCCTGGACGTCGTCTAATTGTGATCTGTTTGCGGGCGAGCGGGTGATTTTATTACATTTCTGCCCGGATATTGCGAACGGAATCTACGCCACGCCTGAGAATTTGACGTTTTTGTAAGTTTATGTTATTTTTAGTCATATTTTTATGTTATGCCGTTAATTAAAGTAAGTGGTATTTTACAATTAAATGTTTCGTGAGTATTTATACACGTGATTAAAAATGTCGCGGCTTAACGCGCGCACGTTTTTCGGGATTGCCCGACTAGTCTCCGTCGCGACCCCGCTGCAAGCGACGGGTGCTTCTGAGGAAGGCCCTCGTACAGGTCCGAAACTAGTCGGGCAATCCCGAAAAACGTACGTGAGTTAAACCGTTACATTTTTAATCATGGTATTTTACCGTTGTAATTAATATTTCAATAAATCAAACTATGAATAACATTGTGTAGAATGTCGTGAATTAACACAGTGATAATAACAAGCTAAGGGTGTGCAGAATGATCGCCGGCTTCTGGAATGAACGGTCTATCCGTTTGGTCCTTAATGGATACGGGATATAAATGCCGGAGTTCCCTAAAGATCTGTTATTCCTACAGTTGTCCTGCCTTCTATAAACGATTTAGTAACACCCGTTATTATGGGGTATGCATACGACGCCACCGTTGCTCAGAAACCATTTTAGAAAGCGTGCACCTGAGCTCCATAATTTGGGTCCACTTGTCTAGACGTACCGCAGGCTATTATCCACATCTTGTACGCACTTCTCTGAGCAGGATTAGTATACCTCACGTATTGCTGATCTTAAGCCGCTGAATGTAATGGAGAGATTTTGATTATCAACCTTGTTATTGTGGAAGTCTCTGATTGGGTCTGGTCCAGGGTTCTTTCGTATAGTCTCGTCGAAAGTCATGGTTAATGTATAGGATTTGTTACTCTGGATTGTTGGTACTGCTGGGCACATTGATCTCTCGCATGCTGTGTATTCTGTACATCGATTACATTTTGAAATAGAGTGACTATATACATATATAAAGCTATGAGGATGGTTGTACGTAGAATGCACTTTACGTCGGCTGTTCTTGGACTCTAACGAATTCAGCGATAGTCTTGCCAGTACATAAACAGGAATTTTCTTTATATGTAATTGCCATGTTCATGCCATGGCAATTACATATGGCCATTTCATGCCATATGTAATTGCCATGCCATTATATGTAAATGCCATGCCATTATATGTAATTGCCACGTTTATTATTGCTTAAGACAAGATTTTCGTCAATAATACATTGTAATAATTTCACCGATTTAATAATAAAATTAATGTAATTCACTTAAAATTAATAAAGCAGTTCGCCGTATGAGCGATCGGTACACAAAATACTATCTACATTACCTGGTAACTTTTAGCTGAAATACTTCAATAGCACCAAAAGACGTCAAACAGACGCGACAAGTGATGACAAATGTTGCATTTAACATTACGTCACTTTACATGGAGCTGCATTATATTCTGAAGTCGTAACAACGTAAATCGGGGAGAGAATATCGACATATGTTGTTTACCACGCTATGAAACAAGAGATACAGTCAAGCCGCTTTTCATATCACGTCCGTTCGGCGTGCGGTTGTCCGGTTTCAGACGGTATGTTAGCAATGACAATCAACACTGCTTAGATGTTATAAAAGCGAGCAATCAATCCTATAATCTACCAACGGATATCGTGCTGGGTCGTAAACAAAGCCAGACTTAAATTCCTGCGAAACATAATTGTTATTTGCTAATTGTTATTGTTGCTTATCCAGCAGATTGTAATCACAAATGGGTATAGGCAGACGCAATGACCGCCAGAAAGCATAGTTTACATTTAAAAATATAGTTTTACTTAGGTTTTTTAACAAGGAAAAGTTGGATAAAAGAAATGATTTTCCAAAAAAAAGTATAGCACTTTTTTTTTTTTTACATTAACGATTAGTAAAGGTTCAAGGATCTGTACACGAATCAAACGAATATAACACTGTTAAAATTTGATAATATTTAATTCTCTAGACACTGAAAACGGTGATTAATCGGTACCAAAACTCCGCGTCTGTACTCTTTTCCTCAATAATCTTGCAAACATTTTCAAGAAAAGCCATTTTAAAATCTCTACCGGATTAATTTACAATAAAGCTATCATAGCCACAGCCTTGGAGACTGGACTACTGTGGCTTTGATCCGCATTTAACCTAGCTTCGTGTAGGCGGTTAACTCAATTGTGGTCCTCGTTAGCGGGAGATCCCAGCAAGCCTCAACCGCTTGTTTGACCACTCCCGAGCAATTGGTATGCGAGTACTGACTATCCACTTCTAATAGATATTGTTAGGTAGTGAGTTATTATGGTCTTTACTAAAGTTTCGCTCAACAGATAGCTTATACCATATTATGAATTAAAATAAGAATGACGTAATGTACGCGTGAATAAAATGATAATAAGAAAGTGAATAAAATAGATTTCTTTAGGTAATAGCACTACCTATATAAAAAGCCTCGAAATTATAGGGATCTGGCTTAATTCATGACTTCAGATGAAAAGGTGAGATGGAATTATCATTTCATTATCATAGCATATTAGTGTTATTAACGGTTCCTTACGAAAATGGAAGAGTCTCTACTCTGCCGAAGATGAATACAATTTGTACCTATGGGCGCCGGCATGGGGTTGCAAGAGGGGCAAGTTTCACCGTCTCGCCCTCCCTTACCTCTCGACAATACAGGGAAAAAATTAGGAAATGTTTTTTTATAAATAGCTGTCTGCGAAAATGTATCGAGTTGCTCACGCGATTTAAATGACGTTTACTTAAAGGACACAACATAGATGTCTTAAGTTTTATACTTACACAATTATACGTTATTATTCAATAATATTTTATTCTTTAACCGTTATGTAGTTTTACCTCTACAGTTTCGGATGTCTCCATTAGTCAAAACTGAGAACGTTAAGTGCAATTCCCAAAATTGTCTCATACGTAAATTATAATATTAACATCTGTTTTTGTCTACATAAGTTGAAGGCAATTCATATATATGAATACATATGTGTACTTTGAAGTGCAGTGAAGCGGTATAATTAATAAAGCAGTGTTTTGGGGTATCAATTCAGTGGTATTATCAGCGATAACCGGAACGACGCCATTATGTTGATGAATGGTTTCGCGCGGCCATCGCTCCAAGAATCTGGGAAATTAATAAATTACTTTCATCAATTGTACATAAATGTAACACAATACGCGACAACTCATCGATGTTCTCTTTCAAGTTCGTTTCTATATTAAAATATATTTGGTCTTATAACAGAGTAACAACAAATACCATTTGGAGTCATAATTGGATCGGAAATGCTACTTTCTTTTGTACTGATATGACTCGATACCTATTGATCTGATTGTGGTATGGTAATAATATTTATAGTTTATAAGATTTCGTTCTCAATATGGTTATCTTACACTAGATTTGAGAATTCGTTTTTTAAGAATTTGTCCTAAGTAGCAAAGATTGGGCGTACTTGGCAAAAACCGTGGGCAATACAGACATAATGGTCCAAACTTAACCATGTACACTTTCATTGTTTCGTGGATGTCACGTGCTGAGCACAAAGAGACGAGAGACAACAGAGTCACAGTAGACATTTGAATCCATTATTTAGATCACAAGACTTACCGGTTCGTTACCCGTAACGAATCCTTTGTGAAGCAGACACGGCGACCGTTCTGCCAATTATGACCTCAATTGAACAATAGACGATTCATGAAATTCTTTTTGTTCCATATTGCTGTTTTAATCGAGACTTTATGATTTGTCACTAAATGGTATTTATATGTATCTACCAAGATTCTGTTAGTCGTGTAGTTAATTGACAAATGATTTCGAGGCTTCGCTTCGGTGCTCTAAAATCAAATTAGCCGTCTTTGATCAACCGGGTGTTTATAACGAACTACAGTTATTCTGACATTATTAATAACAGCTTGTATTAACTGCTCCGCTAATTTTATTTACTATTACTATTACTTACTAGAACTATTACTATTACTTTTTAATCTCCGTCTCCGTAGCGACCTCGCTGCAAACGGCGAGAGCTCATGAGGCAGGACCTCGCACAGGTCCGAAACTAGTCGGGCCATCCCGAAAAACGTACCTGAGTTAGGCTGGTACATATTTAATCATGTGTACTCTTTAATACTATTGGCATACATTGTAACAGAAGTGGACTGTGATAGGCTGATGACGATGTCGATGACGACGACTATAATGGCAGAACCATTATATTATAGATCTATGTAAATGTGAATGTAACAACACGCTTGTAATCCCCGAAGGGTTATTTAGAGAAGTTTAATATACTCTCACGTTTCACTGTTACATTTACGTACCATCATAGTATAGGTGATATGTCTAATGCCATACACTGGTTACAGATCGCAAGCGACTACTAGACATTTTTATGAGAAATTCAAAGTTTCAAAAACCCAATAATACCCTACCCGGGAATCAAATCCAGAACCTCTCGATCAACGGTCTATGTACGTGAGAAAAAAGGATTTTGTTTGGTAATTTTGTTGTAACTAGCATTCGAACGTTTGCTATCGGTCTTAATATCTCCAGCCGTAAAACTGGTCAGTAAAATAAACAGTCGCTAGACGACATTCGGGAATAATCTCGACTCTTGAAGTAATGGTATCGTTCAGCGCAATCACCTACGCTTTGTTTTATACCCTCCATTTTTGCATGAAAAAGCCTACGAAAACTTGAAAAGTGCCAGTAATACGAAAACTTGGATGTGATCTCAAACGGCCAGAAATATAAACGGGTAGAATTTCGGATAAAATTTGACTAGACTCAAAGCGCCTAAACCAGAAATCGAGGTTTCAGGGGACGCAATCTATTTACGTCTACAACACCATCGCCGCCGGCAAACCCTTTTACTCTCCCAAGCCTACGTTAGCGGTACGTACAGTAGATAAGATATATTCGCAATAACTCTACAAATTCTAATTGTTTGCCTCCATCCGAAATTAATTGTTTTTATACATACTCTACTTCATTTTATTCTAATAGAAAAACCCTTTTCATATTATGTACAGATATTTCATTGTCGTACAATTTGTAACATAGCTACAGTGTCCAGGCAAAAACTCGTATATAAATGGTAGAATCTATAATGTGTAGCTATTATATACTAACATAACTTCTACCTACTATTTACCCGTTATATAATAAAAGAAATCCCTTCCGTCCCTTATAACGCGTTATGTCTCTACAAATACAGCATTTATGTACTTGAAATACATTTTGCGTGCTAAATATTGACCGGTTATAATTTTTGTTTCCCTATTGAAAAATCGTGA
>DWJK01006697.1:0-10306 GCA_018248815.1 Croniades pieria auraria | reverse complement strand
CACCGTACTAACAGGTCCGTCTAATTATTCTTAATTTAGAAATACATTTCAGCCGTCACTCATGAAAGCTTCTGTAACTCCAATAAGCCACCGTGAGATTAAATAACTTTAAAAGCTATGTTTGTGGATCCCAAAGTTAATGTTAACCTATTAACTTCGGTAACTCAGGGCACCCTGCCCGCCCTTTCTACTTTGAACTTCGTTAAAACTCAAAGTAAAAATCTTGAACAATTACAAAACACAAAGTGAAGCAGATGTTCTTCACGTTTTCTTATGTCCATTATTTTTGTAACAGTCTTTTTATTCCAAGATACTAAAATAAACTGCTTATCCTTGACAAACATGTTCATAGTATGTAGCGGGAAATTCCGCTCTGCAAAGTTGCCCTCAGGGAGTTGTTTCAAGACAATAACAGATTGGAAGTCACTACAGTTACGGCATCATTTACCAGCAAACCCCACTTTTAGTTATATGATACAAAAAGAAACTCTACATACAAGAAGCTCTACATACATATGTACATACAAGTAACTGCACAAAACTGAAAGTTCCATGTAAACCTACAAAGTAATCTCTCAATTTTAATTCAAAATTCAATTTCATTTAAACCGCAGCCCGGCGACTTTAATCTATCGTTTAAAAATCACAAATTGAATCCGGAATGGAACGTAGATCCCTTTTTGCCACGGGATATCTTACGGTTATCGGGACCCCTTTGTAAATTTTTAGAAAGACAGGTAGCGGTGTCGTTAACGAGAAATTTAAAACTAATGGTGTGTCGTTTATTCGAGGAGATCATCTTACCGTCAATAGGACGGTTCTTATAGCTTGTAAGAATTGCTCTGTCACTTTCATTTTCCAGACAACTTGAATGTATGTCGAGCAGATCTGATAAAACGGAGCATCATCATAATAGGCATGCAAAGAGGTCGTGTATCACAAAGACATTACATGAAACCTAACGGACGACAAAAAACTATTATTTGGAGTTGAGTCAATATTATATAAAGGAAAATTAATTTATATAAAAAATACAGAATCTTGGATCATATTGAGGAAACGTTTCGCATTGCACCCTGCACCACCCCGTCTCTTAAACTCGGTCACGCTCAATATTTCACGGCCCATTGTGAGCTCAATAATTGTGCGACCTAGGGAGACGAAACCTCCATGACGAGCGCCCGGTACAGACGAGCATCAAACAGAGAGAGTAGATTGTACTGTCATTCAATGAAGCTAAATTATCTAGTATAAAATGCAATGAAAAATAGGAACAAGCATTTTCCTTACTTTGTAGGAAGAAGTGTTAAGTTTTGTTTGTCATTTGTTGATGTAGCGATAATTAAGGTCATACATGATACATGCATGCACACATGCACACACGCACACATACTCGCAACGTGCACGTACGTAGTTATGCACGCACACCGGCATACATGCGCACACATGTTTGGTAACGACTATAACCAGAATTGTAACAACCGTTAGTACGTGCTCGTATATCTCGTCAAGTTCACGAATGTACACCCTGGGTACTAAACATGCATTGTTTTTTTAATACATTCTTAGGGAATATTTTCTGTTGCAGAAAATACTGTTACATGTTTTTGAAGTGTAACATATTTGCTGACGAGGTAAACACTTACAAGCGTTACGACAACTTAAGATCACGCGAGGAGTAGGGCGAAAAGGTCGTAAGAGGCGTGGCGAGGCACAAAATCAATTTTGAATTATTCGTTTTTCTTCTGTTATGTGACGATGTAAATACGATTCTTACATACGTCTGGCACTATTATAATACATTTGATGGATGTGCTTTGATGATAGGACAGTAATTACTTCTCAGTACTATGTATACCCTATGTACTAGTTAAGTTGCATAACATTCAATTAAAACTTAATAGTAGAGAGATAAGACCGTGACTAATGCCTGCACGTTAAGATATTGTCCGATTTTTACTGAGCAGGCATCAAACAATCGTCAACCACAGCTATTGATCCAAGTAAAGAAAAGCGCCATTGAGATTCCAGACGTTTGAAGCAAATTTGTTTCCTCACACTAATTAAATTTTTGCTTCATGTGAACAATAATATATTCCATAGAAATGATGTAATACAAATATCTTCATCTAAGTCAGCAGTATCTACAATCAGCAAGAACTCTCATTACTATTCCGTATGGGCTCTCCGCAGTTTTTTTTAACATAAGTATTTTATTAGAACAAGTATAGAAATTAAAAAATTTTACAATATAGAGGGTCAAAGCAGCCGGCAGTAACGAGTGACGCCACTTTTTACCGCCTTTTCTTATATGTTTTTATTTTCAATTTACCACAAATGAACACAACATAAGAAATTAGAAGATAGAAATGCAAGTTTGTATATAGGTTTATACTTTTTTAACAAAATGTAACACAACATCATCACAGCCTGTATTTCCTCGACGGGATAGGCAGAACAGTGTAGTACATTTTCACGCTTCACAAGCTCAAGGCGAGCATGTTGCTATAGACCAGAATATGAGCTACTATTTGGATTTCAAAGTTTGGATCTCAAAAAAACACAATAATGCTTAGCTCCGTCCGGGGAACGAACCCA
This sequence comes from Croniades pieria auraria, assembly GCA_018248815.1. Lineage (NCBI taxonomy): Eukaryota > Metazoa > Arthropoda > Insecta > Lepidoptera > Hesperiidae > Croniades > Croniades pieria. Next base: position 7,708 of record DWJK01006697.1, on the reverse strand, counting down.
GAACCTACTGCACAGTGTCGTACTTGCAACCTCTACACGTCACTGCGACGTAATTTTACATTTTGCTCCTTTCCACCTAGTCGTATTCTAGAACCGCGGCCGGATATACTCGACTGCGCTCAGTAATTCAGGGCCATTGTTTACCCAATAATGGAGCCAAATGAAGAAGTAAAACTTTAATAACCAAAACTGTATTATGTATATCGTAACGAGCGAAATTGTATTGTGTGTTCAGCATATTCATTTTATCATCACGCAAGGTCCCTTGAGTTGAGGCTTTATCGTTATAGAATTGTCGTGCTTCTTCTACATTCATCACACTCTTCATATATGTACCTATGTCTTATTGTATGAATTATTCTTAATAACATTATTACTTCTTTCACATTTTTCAATTTTCGGAAAAACATTCTCATTATTTTGTTCAACAGGTCATTTTGGGTAATTCGTAATATTATATTCATTTATACATAAATGTAATTACCGGAATTCAAGTTATATATCCGGTATTTCATTAAATGCAAAGCCACCAGAATTCACTGCCTAATACGTCTTTATCCGACTGAACCAGTCTTAATTACAATATGTAAAGCTAGTTTATACCAAGGACTTCCGTACGTGATTAGGTAGAGAGTTCCCATTTATTATCTAAGGTAAAACTACAGACTTGAACGTTTTATTTCCCAATATATGAGAATAGTTGCAAGTCTTAAAATGGCTTTAGTGCCATCTAGTACTGTACGAGTGAACTAACAACTCGATCGTTTTAGCTGTGGGTACTAAAATGTACATTAATTATGGAATGCTTGAAAAAAAATGTAGCCTAAGTCAATTTCCAGTTTACAAATTATAACTATACGAAATTCATTGCAAAAGTATTCAGTATTTTTTCTGTGTTTAACAAACAAACATCTAAGGAGACGTACAAACTTTCACATAATATGTAATATTAGTAGGACAAGGAACTATAGATGTATTTTCAGTTTCGAAAAGCAATTGTAATGACTCAGATTTTAACCTTTTTAAACCTAAGGACACAATTTCCTCCCATGATGACGATTATACGAGTGATGATTCGTAATACGTTAAATTAGGACAAATAATTTTTGTATGCTTACTTTTCTCGTTTCTCGCTTTGATACAGTTTATCATCAAATAGGACAAGCCCCTCCTCCAAATAAAATTCTAGATCCGTTCTCCAATCCGATTGGAACAGAATTCAGTTAAAACACGATGAAAAATTAGGTTTGACCTATGCATATAAACTTGGGATAGGTCCTGCTTCTAGAGTGTTTGCAAAGTGTATCGCAGAAGTGTTCATAAAAAAGAAATTCAAGCAACTCTACATTAGAATAAACAATATGACTCGTCACAATCTTACATTCGCGAAGCTAATGCTCTGATGCTCAGTTTATATGACTACTTGTTCTGACGCTCTCGTGGTCTCTTAATACCATCATATAATCTTACTTACTGTGAGTCTTCAGGTCCGGTGTATTGTTTAATATACTCCTATCAACATCATCATGAATTATTTTATTGTTCTACTGTTTAACACGTGTCTCCTCTTATAATACAATGGAAATGGGTGAAGCCATAATCCTAAATATGTACTGGCTGATCACAGTATGGCACAGTCTGCCTAGAAATTGTTAAATATCGTATCTGTCTATGGACAGTAGCGTAAGCGGTTCTAGAAGTCATGCTGTGTAATCCTCCACCTGCATGCCCTGCCTAGGGATAAGCTGATGATTTGGTTGAGCATTTTGTTCTACGACCAAATCGCAGACGTCCTAAAAGAAGATCCGGTCAAAAGTTTCTTTACCAGGCGAACATGTATGACGACTTTAATTAATGTAGAAGAGATATAAAAAACGAAGAGATCGAAGCAGGTGAAAACAGTTAGTTTTGCCTACCCTTAAAAAATAGGCCCAACTATGTATATATGTACATACATGCATATGTGTATGTGTGCATAGTCCGTGACCACGTCAGGCTGCAGCCGACCGCGCCCCACAATTAGCGAGTCAAAATTAATCCCGTAATGACTGACAATATTATAATGGAAGTGAGTGGTAATTATAGCACGAGTGTCGAATGCAGTTTTACGTTCATTAAAGTTCATTTTACTGCCTCCGTCTGCCTAATTAAGAATAATGTAGTCCCGAAATTAACACCTAATACTTTTTCTTCTTATCTCGTAATTTTCTTCTATCGGTCTGCCGCAGCAGTTACTTATGAAATGCAATAACCCTACGAATGCTTTGACATAAACTCACGCCTGTTCATATTTCCCCGTACGGGTAGGCAAAGGAGTACAATAAACTCCCACGATTCACTAATTTTGTTATACCTCTCACCATGGAATAGAGGATAAACTTAATGCCACACACCGAACGCACATCCAGAATCCGTCCTACTAATGAGAATTGAAAGTTTGATAAACTGCTTTGCCTAGTCTGGGAATCGAACCCAATACAAATTCATCAGCACTCGCGCTTGCAACCATTCAACCCACGAGGTAGTCAACTAATGCTATCATTTGCGTTAAAGTGGTTTTGATGTTAATGAAACACCAAATCCACCTTATGATAAAGTAAAAAGCTTTGATATTATATTGAGTAAAACTGAGACACAATTACGAGCATAAACGAGTTTCGTAGAATATGGCGCGAAAATTTAAGTAAATAATTATGTTTCGCGATACATTTTATTTGCAATATCCAAAATTGCCTCCGTTAACTTTATTGCACCTAAGTTTAAAGATGTTTGTAGGTTATTTAGCTTGATGATGTTTATTTTAGGGATGAAATACATTACGACGGTGATAAGTACGCTCTGTACTGTTATTTATTGCAAATTGTAGATCTGGGCCAGAGTACGAGCTACGGTATCTCTTGGCAGTCGTAAGGTGCGTCTAAAAGAAGGCTTTCGGGTTGTGAGCGTCTAGAGTAGTAGCTCGAACTGTTCAGCTAGCGATCCTGGGTATGAAGACGGTTTGTGTGGCTGCATTTTCTTGTATGAAGTGGCAATATGTCTCCCACAGATGTATAGCCTGAAGCGGTGTCGCGTTAGAAGAGCACCGCTGCGTTCTGTAGGAGTTCTAAGTAAAATGGGGAATTTAAATAAAATAGTTTTGTACAAATACTTTTTTAAGTATACCTAAATGTTACCATCAGGATGTTACATTCTCAGAGAATGAAAAACACACACACATAAATAACGGACGTCACATACATATAACAATTAGCACATACATACATATAAGACTTATATACATATAAGATACCACATACATATGAGATACCACATATATATAAGATACCACATACATACATGCATACTCGTATAAGAATCTATCACACACATTATTTGTCAACGCATTTCATCAGAAAACACAAAGTCATGATCATATTAAAGTTACGGAAAACACTACGTCACTGTCTCCCTGGCACTGAACGTTCTTTGACTCTCGTATTACTTAACACGACTGACTTGCTGTTAGTGCAGTCACCGAGCAGATGGAGACATATCATTTGGACCGGACGCAACCCAGGCTGTTGATGAACAACGTCTGCCTCCAGCTGGATTATGAATAGCAAGATATTATGACAAAGCAATATATGACTTATAACATAACATCACCACTGTGTTTCTATTTTCTTTACGCTATTTTCCAAAGGCACTTGTACTTTGTGAGGATCACGTATGCATTTAGAATACTCGTAACTACATTTTTCTCTTTTCCTTCTCTCATCTCGATGATAATAAAAAGACCGAGCGAAGGAATATTTCTGGTGGCATGTCGTTTTTAAAACGGAAATTGACGAAAAATTTATGCATTTTCTGTTTTGTTAGTGCACCGATCCACGCACCAGTCACTAGAGCCACGAGCCTAGCTACACGTAACCCTAGTCACACGTAAAGGAAATAATAATAATATTTGTGACAACCTAAGCTCGGACAAGCTCTCATTCGCCAACGGAATGGCTGTGGAATCTCGAAATACACATAATATTTAGAGATAATTTGACACACCGAAAGAAGAAATAATCATGATTAACACATGAACACACTAGACAGGTTTCCTAATCATGTACCACCTGGACAGTCAATTAAGCGTATAATTGAATATAAATAAAAATAAACTATCGCGCTACGTCAGGTAGCGCTGAAGAGTCCTTTTCTCAATAAATGGAGCGGAGAAATAACGCAAGTAGCAGAAATATTACTAACTCGTTGAAAATAGAACTGATTTTTCACTTTATTTCAATGAGATGACCAGTTGTTGTAACAATATGTTTTCAAATAGAACAAGCCTTAATTTTTTAAGCCAATTGCAAGCCACGATTTCTGCAATTTACATACATGTGTGTAGCTATGGATGCTGAGTATTGTATACCCCGGGACACAGAACTCCATGTATTGTCTTCCCAGGACTTGCAGTAAATTGTGTCATTAGCCATAAACATCGCTTATACCAACCAAGCTTAGCACCAAGTCTCGAGTTTTTACTCTAAAGAAAATATTAATATGACAGTCAGTCACTGTAGTAAGTGCCAATTGGCTGTCTTAACACGCATCGGAAGTCCTGTCCTAGGATATAAAGAAAGAAAGAGAGGTGAGAGAGGGGGAGAGAAAGGAAGGAGGTAAACAAAAAAGACAATAAATGAAATCAATAAAACGCTACGCACTCCATTTTTTCAGTAATTTCTCCTTTTCACGTTTAACAATGCGATCAAACAACATAAACCTCCCGATGTCGACAGTTCACGACAACTGACTGTTCTGTTGTATCAACTTAAAATCGAACTGCAACGCTCCGTTTTAATAAGCCTTTAATCAAAATCCATTCATTGCCAGCGGGGCGATGGAAATTTAAAAAAGATTTGTTTTAAAACGAAACGCTTACTTAAGTTGGATCAGGGGGCCCGCAGTTTCACTGGCCTGTTTTGTTTTGTACGTGACGTCTCTAACGCGCAGACCCGATGCTTATGGGTTCGATTCCCATACACGACAAATATTTATATAGCTTGTCACATGTAACAAATATGGGAGTAAAATTATCGGTTTACTTAGAAATGCAAAATCATCATCATCATCAGCCTATCTCAGTCCACTGCTGGACATGGGCCTCTCCCAATGAGCGCCACAATTAAAATTTTTAAATTAAATTAATTAACCTTAAATTAAACCCCCCATGAACAGGCACAATAAAAAAATGAAAAATATCGGAATAATATTATAAATTTCGAGATATAGGTATATATACATATATAGTATACCAGCTATCAGCGGTTATCTAAGAACCGACTATCCACCCAGTTTGCGATTACCATTGGGAATACCATTTGGCCGGTCGTGAGCTGTCCAAACACAGTATTATTATTACGTCATCAGTCATATGTTGTATTAACAAAAGGTTGCATCACGTTGTTGTACCTTCATTACTATGCATAATACTGCATTCCTCTGCGTACCCCATGGGAAAATGCAAGTATAATGTTATGTTACTCAAAATTTCTCCCCAAAGTTATTACGTACAAATTTGTTGTTACGGGTTGAACAGCCGAAGCAAATTAACCGGTATCAATTCCGGTCACTTGCGGCCTGCGCGTACCCGGGTGAACTACGCGACCCCGGATAAACGCTTGGCGTCCGGGTAATAATGTGTGGAACATTTATGCTATATCTTTTAATTTGTGAATACCTGTTAATTCACTGTTGTTTAAAATGATGACAGGGCATGTTTTACGAACGGGAGTAACAAATGCGCCGCCATCTCTCAATAATGGCCAGTAGTGCCCATGAACTTCTGTAACCAACCGCAGGACTGCAATAATAGAAATGGATTAATTTAGTTAATATTATCGGCCAATAAGACGTTCGATTAATAATAATTGATAACAGAAACCGATAAAAGACACTAACGTGATTTTATTAGATATTTGTTACTTCTGATACATCAAGAAGTAAACAATGGACATTTACCTAGCATTTACCATTTATTTAATAAGCTACTGCGACACCGGCGTACGTGTACGTGAAGAGAACGATGAATGTGGAACAAGCACGCCAGGTCTATAAGGGTACAGATATTTGACACTTGATGCTTTTTGCCTACTCCGTAACGCACTTGGCGTAAAGATATGTTTGTATGTAACCATTTTATTAAATTATAACTAATATACATTATTGACAAAAAAAAGCAAAGATAGCCTAATAGTTAAGAATTCAGCCCCTCACTCCGGGGGTGATGAGTTCAAATCCATGGCGCGAACCGCTTTACAAAAGTGCGTTTTAAGTTAATTATCACTTGCTAAGGGTGAAGGAAAACATGGTGAGGAAACCTGCACACCTTAGTATTTATAAAAAAAAAAATCTGAGGTGTGTGAAGGCTGCCAACGCGCACTTGGCGAGCGTGGCAGACTATGGCCTTAACCCTACCATTGTGAGAGGAGACCCATATTCTAACAGTGGAATGATAAAAGGATCTATTATTTTTTTTTATTTACAAACATTAATCAAAAAGACGATTAAATTCATTCGCATCATCCCCACCACACACCACTCAACCTCGTTATCTACTACTCGCAATAAAATATTCAATTTCACTGTACGTGTTAAATCTACATTACGAGACTGCACGATCAACAACTTTAACTTGCATCCCGCGGTATCAATAAGACAACGGGTATAAAGATGAAAGACCAATGTTTCAGATTAACCCTTTCATTGGCTTTTCGCCGTCAATTGCTTATGATTTTACGTTTGGCCGCTTACATCAACATTCTTCAGGAGTCACAAACCTTAGACATGTTAATATGACTGTTTTAAGACAAATCATACTCGTCCATTTAACGGAAAACTAAGCAAATAAAAATTTAGATACTCTAGGTGAAAGTGATCTCAAACTTCACAAGCCGTTAAATCTGCGAGTTTCCGTCAGGTATTAATCATTAACTACCTATTTATAATATTGTTACTAACCTTGACACCTCACGTGCACATATTTGCGTGAGTAAATAAAGACATTAATAATATTAGTATGCAAACATACATTCCTTATCTGACTTCTGTGTCATTCCCTTCAAGCTACATATGTAAACACTCCTCCCACGCCGCTCGCCCGCTTTTCGAACTCATGTAAATATTCCTGAAATTTCCACACTTGACCATAGCATTTATACGGCCAATTCCATAGTTATATTATTATATTTCCACACCATCGTGTCCTTTTTTATAATATTTATAAAAATAGTCAATCGTAGTAAATATTACAGATAAGGAATGTAAGGTTAGAAGTATGTATGTGGCGCTCCGTGCTCTCTACCTACTTCCTAAAGAATCTGGTATGAAAAAAACAATAATAAATCTAAACGGTTCAAGACAATGGTTTAGAATGAACTATTTCAATGTTCACTAAGTTAATATTTTTAGTAGGCGCACTTAGCCCAGGCGGGGCTCCTCGCCGCCGCATTATTACGTTTTTTAATTAAAAAATAAGCCTAATAATTAGGACAAAGTGGATATTTGCATATTACGTCTCTCTGTTTGTCGTGGGTTGGTCCAAAATAGAATGTTGGACATAAATGATAGAACTTGAGCTTTTCAAATAGGAATTTTAATAAAAATTAAATCGTAAGCTAAATATATACCCCCTTACTTGTATTGAAGTAAAAAATAAAGTAATAAAATTTCTGCTTAC
>DWJK01006696.1:0-10307 GCA_018248815.1 Croniades pieria auraria | reverse complement strand
AGGGCGCGATGGCGCTCATTGGGGGAGGCCTATGTCCAGCAGTGGACTGAGATAGGCTGATGATGATGATGATGACTCTCTTATATGTTTAAATACCCTAAAGCACAGAATACTCAAGTCTATAACTTAGGATTTCGTCGGAATCGAACCCGGAACGCCCTAACAGACTGGTACCGAAAGTGATCTGGAAAACATTTTATAAACCTACATGTAAGTTACATTTGCCTGTCTCGTTGGTCTAGTGGTTACAAGCGCACTTCTTGGACAAGAGGTTCGGCATTCTATCCCCGGTTCGGATTAGGTTCAATTGAGTTTTCTAACTTGAAATTTCCAGTAGTACCACTGATTCAAGATTTGTGCCCGGTGTAAATTACCCCTCAGCTCGCCTCCTATTCCACAGTACGTACAACATAACTGATGAAAAGTTCCCTACTGCTCACCCCTTCGAAGAAATACAGACGTGATACATAAAGGTTAATAAGATTTATACAAAATTACTATCTTAAGTTTCAAAGTACGACTGTCTGCCGACACCAGCAGGCCTTGACAATGAATGATAATGATAACATACACGTAACGTTATTTACGATAAACTGTAAAAAACACATTCCGTAAAGATTAAAGTTTTATAAAATATGTGTTGATTAAAATAGATATTTATTAATGCATCGATCAAATTTAAATCACTATATACGCAAGTGATTGGAATTAACAAAGTCGATATTTTAAATATGAGCACAATTGCTTCCAAAGTAGAAAATCAACCCATTTGTCATTCCACTGTTGGAACATGGGTCTCCTCTCATATTGAGAGGGTTAAGGCCATAGTCCGCGACGCTGGCCAAGTGCGGGTAGCGGACTTCACACGCCTTAGAATTTTTTTTTATTAATTCTAAGGTGTGCAGGTTTCATTACAGTGTTTTCCTTCAATGTTAGCAAGTGATATTTAAACTTAAACGCACTTTTGTAAAGAGTTGCGTGCCATGGATTTGAACCCAGCACCTCTGAAGTGAGAGGCTGAATTCTTAACTTTGCGGTTATGATTCAGCCTACCTAGTTAGCTTAGTGGCTATCACTGCTGCTGCTTCCAGAGTAGGAAAATTATGAATTTTTTAAAACTTAATATCACGCCTGTATTCTCTAACAATCTAGACAGAAGAGTACACTGCCTCGATTTACCTGTGATATTATACGTCCCATCATAGAATAGGGGGTGACCCTATTTCTTACCCTGTTAAAAATTGTGTTATAAAATAATAGGGGAAATATATTGTTTTCGTCATGAAACATTTGCCAAATGCTATATTTGATTTGAATTTAGATCATAGTACAAAATTGGAATGTGAAAAAAAAGTAATTTCACGCCTGTCATCCCCGAAGGGGTAGGCAGAGGAGTGTAATACACTTCCGCGTTTCACCAGATTACGTTTAAGTCCCACGGTATAGGTCAACACCTATTGTCATACACCGGGCACAGATCCAGACTCCGAGTCACTACTAGAAATTCTAAATTTGAAAATTAAAATTGGAATGTGCAGTACCTACTGTTAAAAAAACGTTTCACATTTTATTTAAACAATTCTACGTTGCAGCACTTGTACACACAGCGAGCACATGCAATATCCATCAACATCAATACTTATTATTCCCCTGTTGGATACAAATATCCTGCCAGACTGAGAAGGGTTAAGGCCTTAGTCTACAACACTGGCAAAGTCAGGGTTAAGACTTAAAACGCTTTAGAGAGCGATAGCGAACAGAGTTGATAGGAGATATTTAAGAGGTGCAGGTATCACGTTTTCTTCATCGCTACAACAAGTGATTCATCATAAAACACGAATAATTTATAAATATGTGTTCAGTTGGATTTAAACTCAGTACTCAGCTCGAGACTGAATGCCAAACTTGGAGTAGGAAGACATTAACACATCATCAACCCAACATTTGAATCGAATATGTGTATAAATATTTTAGTCAAATGAAGTAAACGGCTGTTCTACCGGATATAGACTCCAAAACAGTCTGTCACACAGACATAACGTGTAATGACCCAACTGGTCTCTCGTGACCAATCAAAAACGTAATCATTTGTCAATTTATTCGGCTCATATATGCTTAATCAAATATTTGAACTTAAAAGTGTCTTTTGATTATAATTTTTAACGTATTTGTGATGTAATGTGTTGATAAAGTTATAAATAAATCTTATCGGTAAATAAATGTCTCGTTATCTTAAAACTCGCGAATTTTAAACATGTGTTCGATTACCGAAGTCAGTTGTAGAACGCAATCCGTCGAGCGAACAGTCGTAGCGCAGGTGAGTGCGAATTTGCATGTATTGTGTTAATCACAATGCTTTTAATATATTCAATAAATAGCTGAAGTTAGTGGAAAAATATGCGTCTTTATAATACTTTTAGAAAACGTAATGCAATTGTGTACTGAAATACGTTTTTAAATATTCGTTTGCTATTTTTATATTTTTCCCGCGTATTTTACACGTGAGCGGTATGAAAATTGGTCTCTTTAAAATTCGACAGTAAAATGGAGCGAATAATGTAAAAATAATTTAACCTTTTGTGCTGTTTGTCGATTTAATATATTGGTTTAAATTATTATAATTCGCACTTTAATAGCATATTAATTAATCAATAAAAAAATATATATATTTAATGTTTCATTATCAGCCTGCTCCCGTCCACTGCTGGACATAGGCCGCTCCAATGGCACGCCACTGAGTTTGATCTTCTGCTCTTCGCATCCAACCAGTGCCAGCCACTTTGCGTATATCGTCACTCCACCTAGCTGGAGGGCGTCCCATGGAAAGGGCTATGCTTGGCGTCTCTCTGAAGGATCACATCAGAAATGAGGCGATCCGACAGAGAACCAAAGTTATCGACATAGCCCAAAAGATTTAATATTTATCAAATGTTAATTTATGAACGCAATATTTATTTGTTACCTACTATTGTTAAACATACGCTATACTACTATGTAATATATTATCTGACATATATTAATCATTATAAATATTCTGATTAATTATCTCATTATGTATATGAACTTGTAATGATTAAGATACGGTTTCTTACAATTTAGGAAACTCGAGACATTTTAAACCTATTGAATTTGGTTATAAAATCAATTAAACAACATTTTAATGACACGAAAACACAATAAAAAGTTATTTACGTTTAGCATTTACATTATGAGCTATGTTTGAATGAAATATCAAACTGTATGTTTTCAGTCAACATGTCGGTCGCCAGCGCATTTGAGTCGAGTAAAATTGTACCGGATGTTGTGTCTGCCGCACCATCCGCTACCATCCAGGTGAGGAAACCCAGTTATACTGGACGCTACATTGTGTTGCTTACTATCAGTTGAGATAGTAGTTAAACGCAAACATAATGCTTCAAAAAAATACTAATACTGGTCAACTTGACCACTCACAAAGGAGTGAGAGATTTTCTCATTCGTCAATAAAATTTTTGTCGTTCCACTATTGGACAAAACTTTCCTCAAAGGATAAGAACGGTTCACACCACAGTATCTCACGCTGGGCAAATGTGTGTAGATTTCCCGCGCTTTAGACACCATTACGGATAAGTTTTAGGCGAGCAGGTTACCTCACACTGTTTTCCGACACTGTTACAGCGAGGGATAATTAATTTTAAAAGATAAATATTTCGTAAAGAGATGCGCGTGGTCCAATAGTCCTGTGGTGCTAGTCCTGTGGTCCTGTGGTCCTGTGGTCCTAGTGGTGCTCCAATAGTCCTGGACATAACCCAGGACTATTAGAGTCTGGGTTCTGGGTGGGAGGCTAAGTTCTAAACCACCAGTCTATCTTTGCTTCATAATCCCGAGATATTTTATTATGCACAATATATATTTTATTTTACCTTATGTTAAAAACATGAATAAAACTTGACGGCGTCCTTGGGCGTTTATTTATTCTTGCGGTTCTCGCTATTTCTGTGGTTTAATCGACTTACGACCTTTGAATGATGACGTGTGTCGCATAACTGATCAGTTTAGTTATCGAATTCGTCCATATCATGTGTAAATTGTAGAAGTCAGATGTTATTCACAAATATTCATTGAACTGTTACGTAATAGATAAGATAGTAATTAGGCTGTGGAAGGAAAGGTATTCGGCGTTCGGTGCTCGCTGTCTACCACGTAAGGGAGATGTGATTTCCTCACCTTATTTATCTAAAAGTTAATTCTAATTGTTATTATTACTTTTAAAGCGCCACTATCGCTTACAGGATTGACAACATACACCGTGTTCCAAGCATTTCTATCCTAGACGAGCAATGTGCAAGACACATTTATCACTTTTTTGCGTAGGTACACACGCCGGTTTCGAAGACTTCTGACTCCTCCATCTGCCGTTATCTGACCTGTCTGGTCAGGATATGCGAATTTTAGTCCTCCTGGACACCTGCATTCATCATTTTCATTGTATATATAATATTTATTATCACTTTTTAAGTTGCCATTCTTAAAATGAGTTCTTGAGTTTAAAAATAATTTAATTTCATATAAAGCATATAATGTCATATTCGTTAAACATTCAGCTGAAATATCCAAGTGGAGCGGAGGCAGCCCAGGGTAATGAGCTCACTCCAACCCAGGTGAAGGAGCAGCCGTCCGTCTCTTACGAGGCTGATGCTGACTCTTTCTACGCTCTTGTTTTTACTGGTAAATAGAGCCATATTTAATTTTAATTAAATAGATATGTCGAGAGATCTCTACACGCGGACATGCGGCACTAAAGTGGAGCAGAAAAAATTTAATGACTATTTATAATTACCGAGTTTAGGTATAGGCGACGGTGACCACTTACCAACAGGTGGCCCATCTGCCTATTTACTAGGTTAAATATAAAAAAGAACAAAGATATACTAATATGAACTCAAGTTTGCATATCTGTAATTTGCTGCCAAATGTTATGCTTTGTGAAATTATGGGACTTGAGAATACAATGATAAATACCACATTAATAAATGAAATACATAATAATATATTTATAGATCCCGATAATTACGACGGCCCGGAGCTAGTGTACCGCGAATGGCACCACTGGCTGGTCGGCAACATCCCGGGAGACAAGGTGGAGCAAGGCGAGGTACTCTCCGGGTACATCGGCTCCGGGCCCCCCGAGGGTACCGGCATCCATCGCTACGTGTACATCCTGTTTAAGCAGTCCGGAAAACTCGAATTTGATGAGAAGAGGCTCACTAACACGTAAGTGTCCGAAGCCAGGGTAAAGATGGGGTAGAGATTCTTCAGAAGCAATAGTAGGTAGGTAATTAGGTATTTTGTCATCATCTGCATGTTCATATTTCTATGAAATTATTAGGCGTTTGACATTTCATATAAAAAGCAAGAGATTTTTAAGATTAGACGACCTTTTTAGCTACTACTAAATAATTAAATTAAATAACATCACGCCTATATTTTTCCTTCACTTCACTTGTAATGTAAATCTTGTTAAACGTAGCGGAATAACTGACAAAACCCTATGCGATCAAGATGTACGAGACAGAACGAGTGAACGACAGCAACAGCTCGTGTATTAATGAACTGTAATTTCGTTCGTTCAGTTCAGTGGACGGCCGTGCCGCCTTCTCCACGAAGAAGTTTGCAGAGAAGTACAACCTTGGCAACCCCGTGGCTGGCAACTTCTACCGCGCGCAGTTCGACGACTATGTGCCTCTTCTCTACAAGAGCCTCGGCGCGTAAAACCGAGTCCATTGTTTTATTCAACTGTTAAACAACTATATATTGTTTTTTGTTTTCTCTTTGGCGCAAGATCCCTGGCGCTTAAATCCTAATTCTCTGTTTTATAAACTATTAAAGAACTAAATATTACGTTCCCTTGTTTTAATTTTCGAAACCCTATGGATAGAGCGATTAATGTATGTAGTTGCGTAGAACGAAATGAACGTTAAGTAGTAAGGCTAGGGACGTACGTGAATATTATATTTTGGCACTGATATACGAGTACACTAATAATAACGAAAATATCGCTTATTGCCGGTTTTTTTTAATGCATTGGTGTATTTTGTAATAATTCAACTTCACGATATAATAATATTTAAATAATTGGCTGATTATTATTTTCAACCTTTGAAACATTTTGACGATTTGAAGACATGTTTGATTTTCAATTAAATAATCACGATCAGACATTTAAAGTTTCATTTTTCGAGCAGATCTCCTTTCATAATGAGAAAGATTAAGGACCAGACTGCCACTTTGCCTAAGACAGCAGTTCAAACTCACTACAATACTATTATTTAGTACTCAACTTACCTTAGAATCAATGCTTTTTTTGCTTCAAGCACATATTATATTTCAATAGGTACATTTAACTTTCTATCAGATAAATGATAGGCGTAATATCCACTAGTTAAAATATAATGTTTTGCTTGAATAACCCCCTTTTTGTTATGATAGCTTTCCGTTTGGCCGCCCTGAACTATGTGGGATACTAAGGAATTTACTAATAACGTAAAGATCAAACAGACCGACAATGATGATGGCAATAAGCTCACCACCTATTCCATGGGACCTAAACGTAACTGGTGAAACGTGGGAGTATACTGCACTCCTCTGCTTACCTCTTCTGGGATTACAGGCATGATGTTCCGTTAGACTAATAATAGCTAGCCCTAATAAAATATTTCGAAAATGAATTCGCCATTTAGGTACCTCGACAGGTGTGTATTAAAATGTTTTGTCTCTTAAAAAGTTAAGCATATATGGTGATCACCATTTTAAAATTTATGTAACTCGATAACAGCGTCTCGAATCAATATTTTCTTATTCTGGTCGCCTAAGGCCTGCGTAGCGGCGTCCAGTGCGGCGAAAGAAGCTGGGTTGCCCAACCCGCATGCTCAGTGTGGGGATTGTGGGCATAAATACCTCAGTGCAGGCTAACGTCTAGGAGAAGACAGAGGGGCTGATGATGTGATGAATATATTATTAATCTGTACATAGTTAACGATTTATTTTTCTTTTACACTGGAGGGTGGATGGAGGGGAGAGATGACAACTCCATCATGACAAATAGGAAAGGACGCATCTTCTACATAAATGTATATCTAGACGATGCGTCCTCAATCTGGATTTTGTGCAAATGATCAATCAAGTCAATAAACATAACTATTGTTGTAATTAGGTAAATTTTATAATCTTAAATTAATGTAAATGAAACACGTAGCGCCATCTATCGCGCATTGAGAAGAACCTCACGAAATTATAATCAGTGCCTTTAATTTTCAAGTACGGTCTCTGAATCCGATTTGCGTCGTAATAAAGTTCTATTGGAAGAATGTGTGCTGTTTAAAATAAAACCTAAGTTAAATTAAAAGTTACTATTGTATAATATAACCATTATAATTCACTTTAGGTAGTAGATAACCTCAAATTATGCAGATAAAATTTTTGTATTAAAACACTTGTTCGCCGCCACATAACGCCTTTTCCTTACGTAACGATTTCTACAACTCAACTTACCGCAAGCCGCTTTGATAAAATTCATCCCAATAGTTCAAATGGTGGAAATAAAACATCTGGTATTTTGTATCTGTATATTTAGCTAAGCTACAGAAGCATCGTACAGCATGGCAATCTGTTGTACAGGGAACGTTTTGAGTACGATTACACTTTTTTCATATATATTTTACCAATTTTACAATTAAAAATATTCTAATATGTTACACTTATCGATATATCCTTTATACACTAACAATGCATTTGAAGCGCATAACATATAGTATGGAATTAGTTCCAAACTTAAGTTTTTCCATATAATTAAATCACATTCAAACTAATTTCATTATTGACTGCTATCAAAAAAATCCTCAAAATATTCCCATCCAGGACTTTCATTTCAAGCCAATACGATATTAGTTAATACATGTTTGTTTTTTTTTAAATCAGCAAAAGTTTCCCAACATTAGGGATACGATATTTTTAATGAAAAATAAAAAACAATATCTGTAGCTTTAAATGGACTCAAAACTGTCAAACAACACGACAAATGCAGTGTTCAGGCGCCCAGCTGTTTGTACAGTATGGGCACGTAGTCGTCGTACTCCGCTTGGTAGAAGTTGCCGGCCACCGGCTCCCCCAGCTTGTACTTCTGAGCGAACTTCGCGATGGAGAACATTGCACGGTTGTCGCCCGACCTGCGAGTTACGGAACATATATTTAAAGTTCACATGTTCACATTTTGATGCATACATTTTTTTCTGTTTCACACATTGTGATTGGTTATAACGAGATTGATGAGTAAATGTCATACAAAAATCAATCAATGTATGTACATCCATATGTACCTACAACTGAAATTATTATAACCTAACTTTTCTCTGTACATCTTTCAATCAAACAAAGATTGCCTCGTCGTTCGAGTGATTGCAAGATCGAGAGATCCTGGGTTCAAATCCCGGATCGGGTACTACTGGATTTCTGTAACTTACATTTTTTAATGGAAATACCTAGTAGCGGCTCGGAGTACGATATGCCCGGCGTATAGCAATAGACTCACTGTTTTAAGGGACTTAAACATAATTGGTAAAACGTGGGAGTCTACAGTTTCCTACCTACCCCTTTGAGGAATACAGGCGTACATACGGGAACAGTAAGTTCATTTGAAATAAACAGAAAGATATTGAAAGTCATTTATATTAACAGCTATTATGAAGCCTGTATCGATATTTCCGGGAAGTTTAATTGTATTGTATTTATAAATCAAAGAACCTATACCGATCGAACATTCGAGATCTTTCCATAGTTCTAGGGTTCCGACGGCGATACAATTCTTTGTTGTCTTTCTGTAGACTTGGCCGCTTCAAAGGGGACTTTGGCCAAAATCCACACGCCCAGCGTGGAGGTCGAGTCTCCTCTCATCTTCAAATATGTTGCCACTTACGTATTGGTGAGTCGTGGCTCATCAAAGGTCAGTTTGGTGGGCTGCTTGTACACCAGGAACACGTAGCGATGGAGACCGGTGTCTGGCGGCGGGCCGGAGCCCACGTACGCGGAGAGCACTTCGCCCGCGGACACGTTGTCGCCAGGGATGTTGCCGACCAGCCAGTGGTGCCATTCGCGGAACTTGGGCTCCTTGCGAGATGGCGCGTCAGGGTCTGGAGACGTTTATTGTATTTTCAAGCGAGACGGCTTAAAAGGCAAATTCACCACTCTCTTTAATTGTACGTGTAAAAGATAGGACATGTACTGTACAGGATAATTAGCGTTGCAGCTCGGGTCGTGGTCGGGGTCCTGGGTTCGGTTCCTATCCGGAAAAAAATATATGTGTGACGAGTACAAGTACATCTTCTATGTCAGAGAGTAAAAACCATAGTATATAGTTTATGAAATGTCTGGTTACTAAAGTGCAGACCCTGCCTAGTTTGGGAACAGATGGTCGTGTGTGGAAAAATCTTAAGATATTTATTATAATTTGTGGATAAACTTACCAGTCATAGCAAGAGTATAGAACTGTCCAGGGCTGGACTCCCACGTCACTGAGGGAACATCCTTCACCTGAGTGGGGGTGAGCTCATTGCCTTCTTTCACCAACACGCCGCTAGGATATTTCACCTGCAAATTTAAAACAAGGAAGAACAAAATAAAAAAAATATTACCAAGTTTTACTGCAACTGGTAAAAATTATATGGATAAAACGCTTTGAAGACGCTCAAAAACATATACTACTATATTACAGATGTTTTCTTTTAAGCCCCCCCCGTGAGTACAGGTATGTATAAGTATGTACAAATCTGTACAGTTAAGAACGAATGTTTATAGCAGTCAGTACAGATGTGTACGAGTACAGATATGTATAAGTTCAGATGTGTACAAGTTCAGATGTGTACAAGTACAGATGTGTACAAGTACAGATGTGTACAAGTACAGATGTGTACAAGTACAGATGTGTACAAGTACAGATGAGTACAAATAAAGGCCTAATAACGATATAATTGGATCAGCGCGCTATTACCTGCAAGGTATACCTGATGCCAATTGAAACTAGATGACGCGGTCACGTCAGTTAATGAACTGTATCCTCATTACCGCAAGTTTCAGAATAGTCACCGCAATTCTGCTGACAATCTGGTGGAGAGGGCGCGTAAGAGTAGGAGACGGGCTGCGCGGCTACGAAAGCGGGAGGGACAGTCCGCGGCTCAACCCGCGGCTGTCTCTACCCCTGTAGAACCGCCAAAAGCTGCCAAGCAGCAAAAACGGCCGAAAAGGAAAAGGAAGCCGCCTCCTGCGGTGGCAGCGAC
>DWJK01006695.1:0-10308 GCA_018248815.1 Croniades pieria auraria | reverse complement strand
TGAAGAATTTTCCCATAGAAAAAGTGCGTGCTGCTATTGATAACTGGCCTCAACGTTTAAAGGACTGTATTGCAGCCAATGAAGACCACTTTGAATAAGCTTCATATGTTTTTAATGGTTTTATATTAACGTGTTAAACTAACACACTGTAATAGTAATAAATTTTATGTACAATAAAAAAATGTTGTTTTTCTTTGTAACAATATTTATGGCAAGACAAATATAATATTTAACATCATCATCAACGCTTTTATCCTTGCACGGTTAAACAGGCCTCCTCTCAGAGTACGACGGGTACTGTACTGCCTAATATTTTGTACCCGGTATTTATTAAACCTACAACGTAAGTTAAACCAGATAAGTATGACGAACTAGCAGAGCGACCCAATTCTTATACGATAATATTTCCGCTACACATGGCTGTGGAGGAAAAGCATTCATGGTTATTTTGTTGGCAAGAAGTGAAATGTTGAAAACTTGCAAGCTGTCTAAAGTTTGTTTATGTTTGGCTAAAGGGCACCCGTAATACTTCATGTTGAATGTACGCGCTCTTGGCGTTCCAAGTATTTGTATTAGATTTACGGCTGTTAGTTTTCGTCATGCAAGTTTCGATTTGTCGTTTTACCAAATTCTACCTAAGCCAAACAGTATTTTAACAAATTTTACCTAAACCACGCAACAGCCAAACATTAAGAGTATGAGAATTGTCCAAAAAAATTCATAAATATTGTAAATGGCTATCTATCCATGAAGTTTCAAACACCACAAAAAATCATTTTGCTGTTTCTGTAAACTGTATTCATATATTCAGAACAAGTTTTCCAAGTGCTGTTCTAATTTTTCAATGAGCTTGTGACGATAAGTACGAGGCTGTGGCGTAAAACTACTTCAAAACAACTCACATTAAATATTTATGGGTGCTCGTTAGGTAGTTGAATACGGCATGTTCCCCTTAGACTTCCCGATTGGCCCATATTTACCTTTATGCGTCTTACTATATTTGTTTTACACGTAGGTCAATGTAATACGTAACATCACGCCTGTAGTCCCCGAAGGGGTAGGCAGAGAAGTGTAGATCACCCTTACGTTTCATCAGTTACGTTTATGTCCCACATTGGAATAGGTGGTGTCCAACGGTGGAATATGATAAGAATTGATGATAAGGAGATTATTTTTGGGGTTAGAAATAAATGACTATTTAATAGGCTAGTTCAGTCTTTAAGCTGTGACTTAGAATTAAGCCTACCATTTCGGGGGCTTGGGATTCGAATCCGAGTTATAGCATATAGAACTGAACCTCCCTGCTCCGAGTTTTCGAAACGAAAGATGTCATCGTTTCTTTTTGTTACTTTAAGTTCTCTTTTTAGATGTCGTTAACGTAGCGACATCTAGCGCCCATATTACAAACTAAAAGCATGTGTCAATTGAGTCACTAGATACATTTACAATTAAAATGTAAAAAATTACAAATATAAAAGAATTATATAAATTTGTAGAATAATTACACATTGAAGGAAAAGAACCTTTATTAAAAAAAGTATTAGTGAATGGTGGTGTACACTTTAGACGGAAATGCTACATGTTTCCGCCCACGAAAAAAAAGTTTTCATAATTTTCTAAACAGATAATGTTACAAGAGACGTTTTAAGAATCGTTTAGAAAATTTTATAAATATGGGCTTTATTTTTAAAACAACTTTTCCAATTTACTTTTGTGAGTTTCATCTATGTAATTAAATTATTTGGGAAAGTTTGATATCGATTTTTAATTTTTGTTACTTTTGGTATTAAGATCTTAGCGCTTTACAAAGTCTATTCATGTAAAACTTAACTGATCAAAATTCTCGAAGGTATTTAACCTTCGAGAATTTTGATCAGTTA
Source organism: Croniades pieria auraria (assembly GCA_018248815.1). Taxonomy (NCBI): domain Eukaryota; kingdom Metazoa; phylum Arthropoda; class Insecta; order Lepidoptera; family Hesperiidae; genus Croniades; species Croniades pieria. Next base: position 8,428 of record DWJK01006695.1, on the reverse strand, counting down.
AGTTTTAACCATTTCTATTAACAGTTCGCTACCCTACTCATCTATTGCAAATTTTTGAGTGATATTCTACGACGTTTTAACCTTAAAGATTATAATTTCTATTAATATTGTTATTTTTGACAAGCTTAGTCCTATCTACCATTATTATATTTCCATATTTTATTGTGGGGTAAGCAGACAAGAGTGTCAAATATGTCTTTCCTTACAGACCTAACTTTTTGATACTATATGCATCAATTACGGGTAATAAGCCTTAACGTGGGCCATTCTATCTGAAAAGTAAGCAACGTTGTTCGCGGTCAGCTGTTTCTTCAGTGACAAAAGCCGTAATTACACTTTAAGAACATCAGATCCTCGGGTTGATCTAGTGGCCAACATGACTTTAATTAGCTGACTTGGAGCAGCTTGGAGAAACATGATAAAGGCCTACTGACTAGAGAGTGAGGCCTCCTAGGCGCGAAAGAGCAGTTATTGAAATGTATTGCATTCATTGCATTTAATAGAACAATAATTTTATTTAATCAAATAAAAACATACTTTAGTTTAATGTAAGTTTCCACGCCGCTAATGTTTCTAACCAATATATAGCGCTGAAATAGATAAACCGCTTTAGGTGTTCGATACTTTGTGGAATCCTGTGATCTCACCGCAACTTGTATATAGGCACAGAGTGCTTTATGAGGTAGCGCTCTAGCTGCAGAATTATTTATTTATTCGTGCACGCGACCAAAGTGTGCAACTACTGGTACGGCGCTACGTGGATAATCTTGCGGAGAAACTTAGCTGTGAGAACTTGAATCAAGAATATTAACTTACTTAGCAGTTATATGAAACATATTTTAAAACCCAATCAATTATTCTCACACTCGTCACATATAAAAATATAATAATAATCGACTCATCATTTCATTGTTGGAATAGGGGTCTCCTCTCATATTGAGAGGGTTAAGTCCATGGTCTGCCACGCTGGCCAAGTGCGGATTGGCAGACCTCACACACCTTAGAGTATTTTTTTTTAAATTACTAAGGGGTACGGTTTCCTCATGATGTTTTCCTTCATCGTTAGCAAGTGATATTTAAACTTAAAACGCACTTTTGTAAAGAGGTTCGCGCCATGGACTTGAACCCAGCACCCCCGGAGTGAGAGGCTGAACTCTTAACCTCTAAGCTATCACTGCTTAACCACTAGGCTATCACTCGTCACATATTTTGAGTCTAATTTGGTGATAACACAAAGTTCTAATAAAACTCTCATTGATACTATTTTTTAAAGTGAACGGAACAGCAAAACAGTAGGCAGCAGTAGTAAGTAGCAGCTGCTACCCATAGATATTCGTAACCGACTTCGACTAGGCCTGCAACAATAGGACTGTTAGTGTTAGTCCAGTCAGTATACATTGATAATATTTCTAAAATAAATTTCTCATCCAACCCTTTACCGACGTTTATAACATTCAAAGCATTTATAGAAGTGAATAAATAACTCGGAAGTTCGACAGTGGTTCATACGTAGAGAGCCAATCGCAGTGAAATTTAATCAACAGTCTAAAAAGTTATTCGGTTTTCATACGATCGTTTTCAGTTTTATTAAAAACGGCCGTCAACTGTTCGTTTCAGTTGTTTGTCACTTAATAGTTCGGTCGTAAAGAAACATAGTGTCGTTTTATATTGGAATACATACATATCTTTACGCGAGGTCCCTTACGGGGTAGGCAGGGAGAAATATTGCATATATTATATTTATAGTGGAATAAAAGGTTTTCTTTTAGAAGCGAGAATGGCAAGTGAGAATCACTGGTAATTGAAAGCTTTTGATGTGGGGTATACAGCAAACGATGTTCCAAAGTACGATATATCAAAGCCAGCGGGCTTGTGTAAGGAGAGTGATGGATGTGGAAGACGCAGGGCGAGTCTGTCTGGGTAGGAATATGTAGAACACGTTGCGCTAGTCCTCCCCGTAAAATACGTGTCGTGATATAACAATAATGATGTTCCATAAAAAGAAGTTTTACTATACGTAAAGTAATCATATTGGTAAGTAAAGAAGGCGCAGTTGGCATTTTCATTTTGTTTGCTTGCGGACTATTTTTAACCGTTGCCGAGTTTCGAGGGATACGTGTAGAATTTAATTGCAGGTACTATATTAAACTTAGTGTATCATTTATTGTGTTTTACTCGTTTGCTAATACGTACGTGTCTAAAAATCAAACTCAAGTTAGAAAAGTCCAATAACACTGCCTAACCCGGAGACCTAATCCAGGACCTCTTGATCAGCTGTCGCATTTGCAAACACTCGACCAACGAGGCAGTTCATAAAGTATATTAAAGTCATGGATACGTCTATACCTGTTATAGGTATATCCCGTCATATAGTAAGACACGCAAGCCGACGTTGAGTAATGTTAGCCCTGGAACATCGGTCCGATTTATAGTCCAATGGACCCGTCTCCACGCTCATGTTTATATTTATTATGTTAATTATCATTATAATCATCACTATAATCATCACCATAATCATTATCATAATCGTCATCATTATCTTCAACGTCATCATCATCAGCCCATTCCCGTCCATTGCCGGACGTAGACCACTCCAATAGCACGCCACTGAGTTCGATCTTTACCTCTTTAAATAATTCCTAAATATTTTTCTCCTTTAATTCTTTTAATCGTGGAAAAAAACAATTTTATTTAAATTACCTTTTCACATAATAAAAACCTTGGTAATTGCACATTTTGTACGTCGCTTTTCATTCATTTAGTTTGGTTCTAATGGTTATTATGTAAACGTTGTGATGCTTATCATTAAAGGTTAGTTTTCACTTTATTGGCTGCTACCGTCACGTTGTGTGAAGCGATCTTAGCGGACAATTATATTCGTGTCTTATGTTATAACATTTTTTATACTTTATAATTTTGTACTTAGCCCTTTGCGTTACAGTTTTGCTGTAACCTTCTATAGGGAAGTATAGCAATCATTAAATAGGTCGGGGTGGCCACGCTTATTTAGTACATATCCTTATTTCTGAAATGAAACTATTTGCTTCCATGGTTATTATCCGTATAGTCAAGGAGTGGAACGGAACACTCTGGCGATCGTTTCTGGAAAAATGTATCCCAGGACCTTACAAAATAGGGGTGAATAGGTTTTTTTAGGCCATCTGTGGTGCATTTCAGGACACAGGATTTTCCTTTTGACGGGATTGTGATCAAATGCTAGTATGTTATCATAAAAAAAATTCTTTTAATTAACTCTTAACCATCGTACTAAGTTTTATTATAACAATTGTTTTTTTTGGAGAAAGTTCTAGAAGAAACGTTGGCTGCGCGGTATTTCCACTGTGTTCCCCCTTACGGGAAAGCAGTCGTTGATAAGCGAGGCCATCAATTATACTGTGTCTGCGCACGCTACCAGGGAATATGAAACATTAGCGTTTATCGCTTCTCGTATTACCCCTAGAGATGTATGACGGAAATAATTATATTTGTTGTACACGTTACACTGTGACTGGACACATCTTAGAACGCATCTGCGCTTATCATCGGCGAAGTCGCGGCCATACGCTAGCCCACCATATAATAAAAAAAAAAGAATAACAGGGAACATCAGTTGCCATTACTCTGTAATAGAGAAAGAGAGGGAGAACAGAGAACATTAATTAGATGGCTCAATAATTAAACAGAACGCCTTTAAATAATATTTGATGTATTTAATTGTGACGTTTTGTAAGTTTATACGAGTACGTCATTTTACCGAAAGCTCAGTCGGTATTCATTTTTAGTGATAAAATTATACGTATCTAATATTATGTACAATTTAAGTAAACAATTACAAATAAACGTAAGCAACTTCAAGATATATAAGGACAACTTTTAAAGGTAATAAAAAGTCCGATTTAGATTTTAAGCTAATTATTTAGTCACAAATTTTAAATGCCCAGTACGCTTGACATACGACTCATAACAGTTTCCAGTATAAACCGTCAGTTTAATTCCTATCTCGTTCCCACATCACAAGATTGCTAAAACCTTGCGCGGAGAAATATGGCAGACAGTTTCAAGGACAGACCTATAACTAGGTAGGTTGCAAATCCAATCATGAAATGTGTTCGCCGCAACAAAGTTTTAGCGGTAGCAGTTAAAACTGTTAGCTAAGCGATATCTACCCCGTTTTCCGTTACGGAAATGATGGCATTGATAAGCGAGGGTATCAATTATATAGCTTCTTTGCACGCTACCGCTACCCCGTCCTTTTTAAACTATAAGTTTTTTAACATTTGTTCAGTACTTGAAGCGTGATTTGTCGCGTGTGTTACGCCTCAAAAAATTATAAGGAAAACATATCTATTGTTAAATATTTTTCGATACATAATACCATTTGATAAATTTACATTTAAATTTACTTTCAATTTACTTTAATAACTATTTTGATTCCTTTCTAAATGCGAACGAGCTCAATTGATATATCTCCTGATTTTAGAACTTGCATAAAATATATACTTTGTGAATGTTAATGGATGCAGTTCCATAGGGAAACTGAGACATCCCATTCATAACCAAATAGATAAGACACTGGTTGATGGGAGGGCCAGAAACCTTTGAAACGTGTTTTTATGAAAAGAGTGATTAATGTAGAAGCATATTTAGTCTGTAAGGATAGAGATATTTGACACTCAGTGCTCTCTGCCCACCCCGTAACCGACCTGCAGTGAAGGTATAACGTTTCGAAACAAGCTTCTGAAAATATTTCTCGCGAAATTTGAATGTTTCATGATTTTACACTTTGCAAAAAAGAAAATGTTCTATGAAAGATTATAGGAGCTACGTGGTTTCCGTTGCGCGAAGATGGCGGAGATAAGTAATGCTTTTTATTTTATTACCTCGCCGCACGCCATCCCGAGCTGGAGAATTTTAAGTACCTTCCAAGTGGTCGGAGTAAACTGAAAATAAATAGATCTAAATAAGATCAGTAACTATAAATTTGCTTTAAGTCTACACGAGAACTAGGAATATTGCACTAGCTAGTTACAACGCGAAGTGGATCTCGCGAAGGTCTTTTATTTTTATCCTTAACTCTGTCGGCATTTGATTTTCGCGCGTTGAATATCGTCTCTTTTTATCTTGTTATGTTATTGATGTACGATATCGAGTGAGAGAGTGTACAGACTGCTTATCAAGAACTTCTATTTATATATGGGCTGGTCACATTTGTCGCAGAACCGATAACCGCTGAAGCAGACGTGTTCTGGAGTTGAGACAGCGACTTGGCAAACGTAGCGTGGGACGCCCTCCAGCTAGGTGGAGTGAGGATATACGCAAAGTGACTGGCAGTGGTTGGATGCGAAGAGCAGAAGATCGAGCTCATGGTGTGCCATTGGAGAGGCCTATGTCCAGCAATGAACGGGAGTAGGCTGATGATAATGATGTGTATGTGTGTATAATATTAAAGGCATTCTGCTTTGAAAGTTTCAGGAGGGATATTTTACTGATTCACAGTTTTGTAGCGAGAAAATTAAATGCGGTTTTTACTAAAAAAAAGGGTTCTTTGTAGTACAAAAGAGTTTTATGTATTTTGACACGATGTCGTTGAATATTTTTGCACTTGCATTTTTTCTCTACATGATATTTATCTTTACTTGCCCTTTTGCGCCCTCTACTGAAGTTTTATTGAATCGCTGAATAAAGTTAAGGTCACCTTTTCTCTACGTGTGCACAAACATTACTTGTGATTACGATAATCGTTTTTATGTTGTTTCTTTGTATCATAAGGTTTGTATATCTTAGTAATTGCTTTTATGATTTATTGTATCACTTTATATGCGCACCAGAAACCACTTAATTAAAGGAGTTTGGACAAAAAATATGATTACTTCATATATCGAAGACCTGTTTTTTAACGGTCGAAATTATTTGAACATTTTTGTATACAAATTGTTTTATTTATTATTATATAATTACATTTTATGTATAAAATATGAGCGGATTTTAAACAAGACAATGTGAAATTATATTCAATAACTTGTTTAAAAAAAAAATGTTTTATCGTTTGAAAATAATCCTCATTTTTAAAATTATTTAAAAGGCGCTTGTAATGTTATTATTAATACAAAACAAAGATTTTCCTTACTAATATTTTGAATATCTAAATGGATTTGTTTTATATAATAAAGAATGCTAATTTCTCTTTGTTAAAATCTATTATGGGTATAATATCCATCGACTTACAGGCGATTTCTAATATTATAATGCGATGTGTTCTTTTAAGCGTATTTTATGTTTAGAAAAACGTGACAAATGTCAGAAAATTTTGATTATGAAAACATGAGGTGTAAGTCCCGGATAGTTCATACATTTATTTACATAGACGCTTTTATTCCATCGTCGAATGAAGCCACCACATTTCACTCGACCCACTGGGCGTCTGGGCGTGCGCTGTCATTTTAAGTGTGTACAATAGGAGACTGAGACCAGTCACTGCAACTGATCAAAGATAATTGTTAGAGGGATGTGCATAGAAATAGTGAACTTAAATTATTATTTTTACATACATACATAACTTCACGCCAGGACTATTACCGGGTAGGCAGAGCGCGTGGATTATTAAATATCTATCCTTACAGTGCCAAGAACTTTTATTTATCTGACTATTATTTTTGATGTCATTATTGTAATATTATCCTACATGACCTACATTAACGGTATAAAGGGAGTCTTAACCCTCACTATTAGTACTATATTATCATTTTATGAGTAGGTCCCTTAGATAAAGAGCAACGAGTGTTACTATCTCTATCCTCACAAAACTCGAGTGATTTTTCTAATGTTTCTATTCAAAGCTAAGTACGCAAGTAACCCGACAGTAAATTACAAAGTGTCTTCTAAATAGAAACACTTGTCTTGTCAAATAATTGTAGACAATTGTTATTGAGCAAAGAAAGAAATATATCGAAGTAAAGGTATTTTTCTAGAAGCAGAATGTACACAAAGCAAACAGTATGGGGAATTGTTCAGCTGTGTAATAACAAGATTGACTTCTGTATCCGTTAGAAAAATAATATATTTTCCAATATCGATATGGAATATGCATTCGGAATTGGATTACTTTGGAATCCAATAGATTACAGATGGCGGTTATAGGCTACGGATGAATTTGAAAATAGCATTGTTAACAATGGTTTCCTAAATTTGTAAATATTATTGCCGAATGGCGGCAAGATATATATATCTCAGTCCCAAATAATAATATGAACTATACTAAATAATTAATGTATTTATTAAGACACCTCTGATAAAAAAGAAAAATTGAGTACTTATAGCCATCATAATCTTCGTTAGCATGTTTTATTTCACACCTGGATGTAGACCTGCCGTTACGAAGGGATTTTTCCACGTTGGGTGTGGGGGTTAGGTATCCAGAGTACAACTTTTTACTCCACCTGTACTGTTACCCATCGGTTGTCACAGGATATAGGCGTACTTGTGGTACTGATTTTCAAATAAGAATATGGATATCATAATTTTTTGGGAACGCGTTTTAAATTAAAAAAAAATTTAAAACGTAATAATACTGAGTAACGACCCAATATGATTGGTTGTTATTGGCACTGCGTCGAATGGCGATCAGTTTGATTCTCGCGCTGGTCACTCGGGAGATAATTTCGTTATAGAGCTTAAAATGAAAACACTCACGAGGAATTTTTAATATAAGTTTGTTTTCTCTCGCTCGTTTCATACTTATTAACAAAATTCTGATATTACCTCGAAAATTTAACGAGTTGAACAATGGCATATGAAGATTCATAGGACGCCCTCCGACTCGATGGGATGACGACCCGCAAAAGGCTGCAGGCAGATGTTGGATGCGACAAGCCGAGGACAGGGCGCGATGGCGCTCATTGGGGGAGTACTGTCCAGCAGTGGACGGAGATAGGCTGGTGATGATGATGTGAAGATAAAAAGTTCGTTGTTAAAATATCTAAAAAGAATAATAAGAAATGTTGAATAATTGACTGGCCCGTTAGTCTATTAGTAAGCCTAAGTGCTGAATAGGGGCGATTGCTTCGATTCCAATTCAAAACAATTTTTTTTGTGTTCAGCATAAAAGTATTTGTTCTGTCTGGGTGTAATAAAACCGTTAGTGTATGAATATATATTTATATGTATGTATGTAGTTTTTCACCCATCTGATTATCGTAACACAGTCTGAAGGGATCCTAAATATTGTTATTAAATTATTATAATTTATAATTCGAATACATACAATCCAGGTTCATGAAACACTTAAACTACCGTTGTTACCATGATAAAAATTACGAAGAATCGTGCCTTTACCATCGGTTGATGACTCTTGTAGATAGACGTACCTTGGCTGACATGTCGTTTTTGTATTGCGTTTGTAATGGCCACGTAGATTGCTTGACACTTTCTT
>DWJK01006694.1:0-10308 GCA_018248815.1 Croniades pieria auraria | reverse complement strand
AAAATTCTGGGCTAAGAGCATTTAGGGACTTGTTATAGAACGTGTTTGTCATCGACACGCTAAGAAGAAGAAGATCAGGTGGCTGTTTGCGCCACGGACTGGATCAGTTCGGTTATCAGTATTACTCTACTGCATTGGCATAATTACCATTAAAAAGTAAGAATATTAATGACAATTTTGTATTAGCTGTTTTTAATAACAAATTTTAGTCTCGTAACATATTTTTGTACATAAATTAATCGTTTCGTTTTCTTAATAAAATTATAAATTTATTTATAAAGCTAATAAACTACTAAGCAACTATTCAATTGAAAATGTACCTTCCAAAACTTCGATCCTTCGACTTCTAAATAAATAGAATAAGTTCTGTGACAGAGCGCCTGGTAGGGATCATAATGTGTAAACGAAACACATTGAGATTTTCGCAACATTTATATTAATGGTTTATCTGAAACTTCACAACCGTTTAATATGCACAATACCCCCGCCAAAAAAGGGGGCTTAACCTCAAGTCGTACATCGTGTGACCGCGGCCTTATATTATCGCACTTCGTACCGTTGAGTGCTAGTCCATACAAATTGATTTAGAAGTACCGCTCTACGAATGCTACGACTTCTGTTTCACAAACCCATTAACATATAACTACGTTACAATGACGTGTACCTAAAGTGAACCTAAATTTGAAGATTGTATAACGTGTGATATTACATTTCTTGCCAAGTGTTAAACACACCTGTAATAATAAATATTGAATAGGCTCTGATTTATCAAAAGCATTGTAATATGTCCATGGTACAGCTTTTGAAATATATAGGTAAACCTTTCTTCCCTACGCAAGGATCTCTTTTCACCAGATTTCTCTAGTAAATACTAATTGACAACTGGCATGTCAAAATTTTTTTAAAAAAGAAAACCATCCTTTTACATCAACATGTTTTGGAATTTAATTGTATGTAGCAATTGTTTAATTTTTTATTATTTAATTCTTATGCTTCAATTAATAATTACCAATTTATATAGATGATTATCGCTGACATTCTCTTATCGTTTGTGTCCATTGTAACTTAATTTAAATGTGAAGAAAAATAATAAAATAACATTGAATTATTTAAGTTTCTGGACAGCTCCATGGTTTGTAGCTCTCTGTCCTCCATCCCTTGCGACGGCACTAACACAATTTCTGCAGTCACCGTGCCATGGGGTTTTTATTATACTCATTATATTATGTTATATTATGAATTTTATGCGGTTACCTTTCTTCTCTCAAGTTTTATACGTTTGTATATTTGTAGGTAAATAAAATTGCTTTTGTTTTCTAAAGTAGCAGTCATCTATTTTTATCACTTAATCACACTGCGTATATTATTGTAAAAGGATTTGGTGGTGTGTTAGACAAAGATATTAAAACGAAATTCTATTCATGTTAAGCTTAAAATCTATATATTGGTTATAGTTAAACTTGAATAAGAAATTTGCAAACAACATTGATTATCTAAAGTTGCGCATGAAATAAAATTATTGATGATCGTGACAAAGAGAGTGAGTACATACGAACAAAATAGTCACACTGCGACATGATAATGAAATAAGGCGAAATTGGAACCTTAATTAACTCAGCTTTTACAAGTGGAAAGACAAACTGACTTCAAAGCGAAGAAGCCAGACATTGGGAGCCTCGACAAGAAATCTGTTTGTTGGCTCAACCAATGAAGACGGCAGTTGAAACTGACAACTTGAGCGTCTACCAATTGGTACAAATAAGCACACACTACTAAAGATCTACTTGTTTCACGTATAACGAATAAACGAGAGACGAGAACGATTATCGCATCAGGTTCTAAGACCAAGATTATGAAAACAACAATCAGAAAATTTAGGTAAATTGATAAAAGAACTCGCGCCATTTGTATTGTTACATTATTCTCATGTACAGCCGTTTGGCTGATTGACATTACTCATAACTTGATTGTGGTATGACGAGTACCTTATCCCGTCTATACGCGTGTGATCCAATCACAACACCTACCCCTTTGATGCGACGTAACGTGGCTACCCCGCACTTACTACCAAATCTTATTAGCTGTGATCTATGAGCCAATTTAATTTGAACTGTCGCTGACTTCGACTTACCACGGATAGAGAGGTTCCCAATAAGCACAAGCAAAGATGGCAGGTTATGTTTTGGTGGCTGAAACAACATCAGCGGACACCTTAAGTCTAAAGGGGCAGAAACTTCAATTAGCACAATTAGCAGAGCCCAATTAGGTGCTTTAACGAAGCGAGTTTCGCAACTAGTCGGAGAGTTTGGTGACAAATACGACGCTTTGCCGTCTGACCTGCACCGCGTTCTGATCAACGGCTATATGTTTGTTTATAAGCCTTGTGAATAAGTTACGAAGTTCGCACATGTTAATCAATGTATATAAATAAAACAACATTGTAAGTTCTAGTTCTAAAACTAGACACTTGGGATAGGTTCGTTAGTCACTCTAAATAGAGAAAGTAACAAAATCACTAGTAAAAATAAGTTAATTGTTGGAAATTTACACAAATTGTTATTTTTTTACAGAAACATGTCATCTAAAAGAAAATCGCCTCCGTCGAAATTGCAAGAAGGAGTCGCTGACACAGAGAAAGCAGAAGCTGGCCCGGCCAACCTGGATTTTTCCGATAACCACGAGTCTGACGACAACGAACAGCAGACTTACTACAAGTTTTCCCCCAGTTCCTCGACCAGAAGTTCGATTAGCGAGGAAGATACAGTTACTTACGAAGACGAGAGACCGAGCAAGAAACAGAGATTCGAGCAATCAATAGACATGACAAATAACCTTCTAGTCCCATCATCCTTTTTAGGTCTTCATCAAGTTAACGATCTGCAGGCTCGAAGGCGAGGCTCTTCAGAATGCAGTAGTCCCGGTGCGGAAGCGAAGGTTTTGGGACTGTGCAACAATAACAATTCATTACTGAACCACAATAGTGCTTTGTCGTTGGCCAACCCGCATAAGCGGTCGATGGACGACGTCCTCAAACGGTTAACGTCGAAGATGAACAACAGCACTATAAAGGAAGAGAAGAGACCTACACCATCCACCACGCCAGTAAAGCAGAATAAGTAAGTAGATCTGATTATGCAAATATCATATTTCCTGGTAGAGGATAAAAAATAAGTCTGAAAGTTTATGGGATTTCTTTCTACGATACAATTTTAAACTAACTTATAATCCGTCATTGAGGTATGAACTCGAGGCATTGAGGTCCGAACTGGTGCCGATACAATTAAAAGTTATAGCGTAAAATATAAGTGGCAGCAAAATATTTAATGACTGCTACACTATTTCTTAGGATGTTTAAAAAACCTTAGAAAGTAAGAACCTTGAAGCGCGGGCTAGCAATAAAAATGAACTATTGCATCACTTTTTCTTTTTATAAATCTTTGAAAACGGTCACTCAATGATACATTATAATGTGTTGTGGTTATGTGTTTTATTATTGGCGATTTCCGATGATTAGGCATTGCTCCACCGTTAGCGAACGGCGAGCGGCACGAACTTTCAACATTTCAGGCTCTATAGGCTGTCAATAGCTTTCCATTGAATCAATCGCTCAGCTAGCCGTACAGATGTTCATAGTTACAGAAGTTTCAAAAGTCAAATACACTGTAATACTTTAATCGAGTCGATTTTTATTACTTACGATTAATTTTTTAAATCGATACATGTAAGCTGTATTGTGGATTTAAAGTTCAAACCTTCAGTTTAAAGACAATATTTGTAAGACATTTAGCTTTTAGAGGTAACACATTTGCTCGTTTAATGAGTATATAATATATAGCATATAGCTTATTCTCTCTGTATGCGACAGGTCAGTACATTTCATTAATCGTTTGTTTTGTGTCGTAGTGTTATTGATGAGATAACGGAAATCATTATTTTAGCGCTAGTTAATGTTATTAGATGGTTTTATCGTTAATCAGGGATCATTCATGATAATTCATACTAATAATCTGCCTATTTTGTTATGGTTGAGCGTGACAAAGTATCGCTTGTGAAAGTTACGGAGGTGTTATATTGAGATAATGAAATAAATAATGAATTAAATAAATAATGAATTAAATAAATAAATAATCAAATGGATATTTAAATCAAATGAACACTTTAATCAAATAAAATATCTGTTTCGTTACTTTTTTTTCTATTAACACTAATATCTTGTGATAAATTATGTATTTTTTAGATTCTTACTACGATATAGGGCCTGGATGTTTTATAATTGGATGAATGCCTTGCAGAAATAATTTTCCTTTAGCCTTAATACTACTGAATACAACACCGAATAAACAAAAACAATCTAAGTCACCCCTTATGAATCTTGAAATATCAAAAATTCAAGCTAAAAACGAATTTTATTACAAACCTACCATTTTACACCGTGTTATAAATGTGGCAACACCACTTTCTACTAACCAAAATAATGCTAGCGACACTTGGTGTAGGTCGTTCCACTGAGTTTAATTGGCCGTATTATGGCTCATTAAAAACAATGTAAGGGAGAGACCACCGCGGTTCCCTATAAACGTTTTAAACGACATTTAACTAGGCTTTTATAGATATTAGTACCTACTCCGGAGGTTTGCCGCGGCGCGCGACCAAAATAGCTAAGTTGGGAGTACACGGAAGGACGAGTACCGGGACTCGCATTAGGATGGAAATCATCACTTGGTCCTTGTCTTTAAAAACACTACATATAACATCTTCATTTAATGTAAAGTGATTTCAGTTTTAAGCCAAGTATTTGCTGTAACAAAGTATATGTTTCGCTTAATATATTTTGTTTTCTTCTCTGTACATAAATATATTGTCAATATCATAAACAACGCAGATGAAGTCACAGGTATCAGCTAGTATTGTAATTTTTGTAGTAAATTATTAATTATTAATCTTGATATTTTCTTATTTGCTAGTGATGATAACGAGAAATGAAACGTGAGGAGAAAAATGATCTCAGTACGATTTAATTTAGGGAGTTCTTCAAACGTAGCGAGAAAAAGTTCCTTCACCCCGGACACCACATTGGTAACCCTTGATGTTGCAAATGTCCAGCAACGGTGACAACTTACCATCAGGTGGGCCGTATGGCTATTTGCTATGCCTTTTAATATAAAATTATGTCTATAAAATGATATTTATAATGAGCAATTTCGGCCAGAGACGTGTGAAGGCGTATTTTAATGAAGAACTTGACAAATGCATTCTAACATCCTCTTTATATTCATGCCTTATTTAACGAAGATTCTAGACAAATCCTGCTAAGGAGGATATTACTAAACTGTATAAATAATGAACTATAAAAATAATGAAGATTACGGTAAACATAAATACTAAAGGTAAGGAATTTTATTAGCATTCTATTTAAGTAATCAAACAAAGCGTCCTACTGTTATCGCATGTACAGGGGCCTTAACATTTAATACGGGGATGTAATTTCAAGTAAAGCATAAAAGTACACAGCTTTACCGCATATAAAAGGATAAGTTATATACGATTGTGCATAGAACACGAGTTTTATGCGATTTTAAGTATCAGCTAACGGTCCACAACTGTTTTGCTAAGTAATAGCGGGGTTTAATGAATAAATGGATGTAAATTTTTAGTGTTACGGCCCCGTTTGAATGGTTATAACGACATTATTGATAGCACTAGCGATTGCGTTCTGAGGCGGCGCCATTGCTAAAGCTACAAACGATGCCGATGAAATTTGTACGTCATTTTTATAACTTTAGTATCTATATTAGTTGGGATAGGCACATAATGGTGGTCCGGTCGTTTAGATTTCAGACTCCCGCTGCGGAGGTCCTGGGTTCTGAGTCTAACAAATAACTTTTCCTATACTATATTACTAATACGCGTTTTAAAAATTGTCTGGTCGTAACAGTGATGCAAAATATTGTGGAGCAACCTGCACAGTGGAGTTCTAAATAATGTTCTCCAAGGCGTGCGAGGGCTAACGACCGGTACTTGGCCAACATGGTCCAGCGTGCCAATTACTTGAACCAGTCTGATTTTGAGAGGAGAGCCCTGTTCACTATATTAGTAACTATGTTACTAAAGTTTCTAGTTTGATTTCTAGATAAACCCCTTGTATTTCTTCAATGTTTCGTTTCAAAGTTCGATGGGCGGGTGCATGCTATTAAATATGCAACGTTTTATTTTGTCTCCCGACCGTGTGTATCCTATAATAGAAATCCTCTGTGACTCCCGCCTCCCAATGTAATGAAATAAATCTAGCTAATTTCTGTAATATGATTTATTCTGAAGCGTACGACATCCTTGAAACATTTGACACAAAACTTTCGACATTTCGTCATTGTTTTGACTTCGTATCCATTCGAATGATCACTTTCATCATTTTGTCGTCCCGTTCCACAACAATACGACTGGAACGTGAGCAATTAACATGTATTGTGTAAAAACGATTGTCGCGTTCGCACAACAATAGAAAATGTGATGTTCGCGTTCAGTCTTTTATGAATAAACATCGGTTAACACTCTTTTATTATCTACATCATAATATTCATTGCTTCATTGTTCGGTACATTAGCTTCAAGGCCGCAGGTGTATTTGTTGTTTGACATACAAAATTGATGATTTTCTGTTACCATGATACTTGTGACACTGCAAACATTGTATCAAAGGAAAACCTATGACACGAGATGTACAATTTCTATGGACATATAATATGACATACAATTCTAATGGACTCGCAGTTATTTGTTATTGTATAAAGCTCTGACCAAGTCTTTGTAGTAACGGTAACAAATTGTGATAAGTCATAATGAAGACAGCAAATTAAACATCTAGTGGTAAACACCTTGAGCTCGGATTCATTTGAATTGCAATATTTTTACATTACCTATGTAACTGCCAAAGGCGAGGTTTAGTGTGTTTTAAACTGTAAGTTGATTATACTTTTACTTCAAGTTTCGTTTATCAAAATCACATACGTGTCACATACGGTTACAATATTACCGTTCGACGTCTGAACCTGCGCTTTCAGAATGAGACTCCTGTAAATTGGCAGATATTATTATTGTTATTATATAAATCCCACATGTAAATATGACACATGTCATACATCGTCCTATGCCGGCTAAAGTCGTATTCCAGTAGGGTAGTTATTAGAGTTGTCATATTGACTTTGCTCTTTTGTAATGTTTAATACAAATTCATTATAAACAGGGCAGTGTCATGACTTCGTGAATGTAACAGACATTCTGCTACATTTACAAAATGGCGTAAATCATAAAATCAGTTTGCATATCAAATGATACATGTTACCTATTGTCTAGCGCTACTACTACGGTAATACTGACCGGTCTATCAAGACCTGCGTCTGTCGCTCGCTCGGCATAGATAATCTTTAATCAAGATCAAACTGCAGTGCGATGGCAATTATCATCAGGGCTCTATCATTTTTGGTGGAGCTCACAATAAAATTAGATACAGATAAATGTAATAATAGGAGTGATAAATAAGGTTAAGGCGGTGTCAAGCGAACACTGTCAATATTTGTATTTGCCTGCACTGATATCTCCAACGTATATGTATAATTATCTTCATAATTAATAGCTGGCAGATCATAATGATTGTCGTCGCGGATGTGCTGGTTACTAAGGAATACATTGTTTGACATCATTATTCTACGCAACTTATTAACATTTGGACACTCGGAAATATCACGTAATGTTCGATCGAATCTCTATCGTATTGTTGTTCACGTATAAAAAAATATCATAATGAGCTATGAATTACATTAGCTTTAAGACAAAAGCGAAACAACCTCGACATCAGCTCAGGTAGCGGCAGTCTCGTTCGACTTCAAATTAACTGGCACATAATTGGTTCATTAGAATTTAATTATCAGAAAATGTTACCTCGCGGCCTCATCACTATTAATACATAAAAAACTCAAACAATACAATAACAGACGTTCCGGGCAACGTTTCAGTATATGAAGACGAATGGTGGGCATTGTCGGCCACTAATTAAACGCCATGTTAATCGCCCTCAGATTAAGACATGCGTCCGTAATGCGCGCAATCTATCTACGTTATGGCTGTTGTGAGCGGCTCGAATTGGGCTCGGTGCAAGTTATAAGAGATTGCTTTTAAACCGTGCGCTAACTTTACATAGAAAAATTATATGGGGTAGCTGCTAATCAAAGTCCTGACCGTTTTTATTTCTGTACGGTTTAAAGTATACGAGCTCTCTTTGATATCGGAGTGTTTAATAAAATGTTTTCTTTATATTATTAAGTATGAAATGTTATTTCTCAAGTTATGGTAGTGCTGATCACAAATTTGTGGTCGTAACATTCGATTTTGAACTTTACAATAAGCAAAGCTGACAAAGAATATCTTGAAAAAAATGTTGTCCAATTTTTTATACAAAAGAACGATAAAGATTAATTAGTAATTTAAGAGATATTGAGAAATTACTACAATAAAAGGATTACCTGTTACGCAAACATCTGACATGTTTGGAGCGACATAATCGCTCCGGCTTTTAAAATTGAACCACACATCACAACCCAAACGTTAACAATGGCCAAAGTATAATTTGTACAATGATATATATCTGTATTCTGAAGGCATAATGATTGTAGAGCACATTATAGAGACAGCCAACATTACTTCATGTGACTAACTTATTTACCATTGTTGTAGCCGGCACTTAACGTACGGCGATATTTTAATACACTCCGGAAGTAGATGTGTATTAAAAATTCGAGCTCATTCGTTTAATAACATCTTTTCACAAACAATGAATATCTTTTTTGCATACCCGTGAAAATGATTTACGTACGGATAAATGAAAAAAATAACCTATACCTGCATATTGATATACCAAAGCAAAGATAATAGAGTATTATGTAGAGAATGTAGTGTGTAGAAATTAAGAGTAGAAAACGAGAAGACAAGCGGCCCTAATAGCCGTGAGGATCTTCAAGCGATGTCGAACCGGTCTGCAAGGATAAGGTCGTGTCAGAGAGTACTAGTTCTAGTGTCTATGGTAATGATAATAAAATCCGAATTATGGGCCCAAGAAATAAACGAACATATTTCCAGTACACATGAAATATTCGCTCATTTTATCAAGAAGTTCGTTAATGTTTGAAGGAAATAAAACACATCTGTAACGCTTAATTTTGGATACAACAGTGTTAGCAATAGTTATTTGTGGATAACAATGATAAAATAACAAATACTAATTATTGTATCTTCACGCAGGTCCTTTATAGAGTAGGCAGAGAGCTAAGTGTGCCAAATATCCTAATAGACTTATCTATTCTTACAAACTAACCGTTCTACTTCAACGTTCCTCAAGCTCTATATATGTACATGCAAGCAAGTTTCGAAGACTTCCTAAAATAACAAATCAAATATTTCATACGAAAAGACTTGATTTGAAGATTTTATTAACAGTTTTTAATAATAATTATTTCTGCGACTACCGCAGAATTTTTATCAAAACCTCCGCGCGTAGGCTCACCGTAACTAAACCTATTATTGATATTAACAGTACTTATTCCATTTGAATAAAATAACGAAACGCGCATCCAAAGCTCCAACGAAACATTTTAAAAGTGTTCTCGTGGGGTGATTATCGTCAGCGTAGACATAATATCATTCAGTTAAAAATATCTTGACGGTACTCAGAGCTGTCGGTTGAAGAGTTTATTCAAATGACGGTAGTTTCAACATAAATAGTTTATATTTTTCAGTTCGATATTCGTGTCAGGGCTGTACGCTGCCTAATTATCATTTTGCAAGTAGGTACCAACCCGATGCGTGTACCATCTGAATGGATATCGAAATGTTCATCACTTTTGTTTGCGTTGCGTCTTCTCGCTGCATACATGCGTAGGGTTGGTACATATCTTATTTTTAGAATATTTTTATTTCGAATTTGCACTAAATATATTAACGTATGATTTACTATTACACACAGAAATACATTTGATAGTTTTAATTGAGACATTTTCTGTATTTATCTTTAGTAAGAATCATCATCATTATCATCATCAGCCTGCTCCCGTTCACTGCTGGACATAGGCCTCTCCAATGGCACACCACTGAGCTCGATCTTCTGCTCTTTGCATCTAAGCACTGCCAGCCACTTTGCGTATATCGTCACTCCGCCTAGCTGGAGGGCGTCCCACGCTACGTTTGCCAAGTCGCGGCCTCCACTCCAGAACACGTCCGCTCCAGCGGCTATCGGTTCTGCGACAGGTGTGACCAGCCCACT
>DWJK01006693.1:0-10310 GCA_018248815.1 Croniades pieria auraria | reverse complement strand
GAAGCCTATGTCCAGCATTGGACTGATTGTACATAGACGAAAAGACTATGTATACATGTAGAGATTTCATCTACAAAGTAAAAGTTTCTTGGCGCCAAGTTTAAAAGAAAGTTACATCGGATTTTTTTAAACAAAAACAATATTAAATTCAATTTAAAAACATAAACATTTTTCTAGAGTTCATAATGATTTGTCACGTCTATAATACACTTAAGGTATTGTTTACTTACGTAATTGACCCATAAAAATATTAACTCAAAATCCTGTGAATTTGATTTTTGTTATAAAATTCTGTTTTAAAATTCGAAAGCCATGCGAACGCGCACCTTAGTGGATGAATTGTATGTGAAAGCATAGCATCATTAGAAACTAAAGGGCACTGAGACTATTATGCGTTCGGCGTAAAGTGTAACTTGCGAACTGTCTAGACGAGTCCGGCGCTGCCGCCTAATGAAATGTCAACTTGGAAGAGAGTGGGAGACACTTGGAAACTCAGTTAGCTTGGCCCTAACGTGTGAATGACGTGCGGAGTACTAACATTGGGCTTCCTGAATCAACGTAAAATTATTGGCTCTCTCGAATCATCATCATAACCATGATCATCATCTTCATCCTTTGGATGACCACTGCTGGACATAGGCCACCTCTAACCGGCGCCCCTCCTTCCGGTCCGGTTATCAAACACTTGAAATTTTTCTTCTCTTTGAAACGTTCACGGATTTATCAAAGATTATGTTTAAGGGGGAGATCAGACATCAGCTAATCGCCACAACAGTCCATAACAATTAATATGCAATGTCTATAGTAAACACGTGTTACTTCGTTCACAGATTTGAACGACTGAATTAAAAACCCCACACGAATCCCACCATGTCTGCATTACAAAGCGAATTACTAATATTACTGTTAGATTCAATCAGTGTTGCGTTATCGCCACAAATATACATATTATAACTACGAAAAATGATATAAAAAAGAACTCTATTACTTTATTACCTTTTGTTCATTGAAAACAATTACTCGCCGTTGCACGCTCAGTTTGTATGGAATGTTATTAAATTTTGAGCAGACAACAAAATCCATTTTCTTTATACGAGATTTTTTCTAGTTAAATCTAATAAATGAAGCAATTTAATTCACATATTAAAACTGATTAGATTTAGCGGGAATGAACATGCTATTATAATATGAGATGTAATTGAAATCTTAAAATCTATTATAAACTAGAGGCGGTTATAATTTTTTTTTTTTGGGATTATTTGAAAGATAAAATACTCGCTAAAACGAATGTAACATTATCCCAATCAATATCGGGCTAGTCGTCCCAGACGACATAAAACGACGAATTAAATAATAGTTACACTTAAATTAACCCTAAACCAAAAAAAAAACAATATAGAAGAAATATAGGCAGATGATAATTTTCCAAAATAGCTTCTAATAAATTTTATCATTAATGTTACTCGTCGAAGAACAGAACAGAAGCGTATAACAAGAACTATTATGAAATTTTCCGTATTTTCTTTTTTACATTTTTGACCATTTTTCTTTTGGAAACGAAAACAAAAGCTGTAACAGTAGGGACAGGTCGCTGTATGCCATCATCTTTGAGGATACAAGATACATTCTTTTGGGGGAGGTATATTTATAACGTTTTAAGTGCGACAATGTCAAGAATAAATCTGTACAACCGTTTAAAATTTTTTTTCTTTAAACGCAAACATTTCTTCAAAATGTATACATTATATACATTATACAGACGGTAATATTCATAATACCTTTGTAAGAAACGGTGGAACTTTTTGAAATATTAATTAAAATTGACTATCTTCATAGTCATTTAACAATTGCTGAATCCCCAATTTGGACCAGAGAATCGTAAAATTACCAGTTTTGGTTAATTCACATTAGTGTCTAATTTCGTACATTTAATGATGAAACACGTCATTTTTAGGATAGGGATATTTGGCTCCCCGGGCTCTCTGCTCAGCGAACAGCGATCGCTCTTCAGCGAACGCTGTTCGCGAATCAGCGAACACTAATGAATGACTTATCACAAGCTCTATCTGTACTCTACGATTAAACCGACTTGGGTTTGAGCCCAAATCCAAGATATGTATATACACGGGCATAAGTATCGAATTCATTTTCTCTAAACCCGATTCTTCATCCTAAAGCTTTCAAGGTCGACCCGCCTTACAATAAGTCTTTATTATAGTTTTTTTTTTCTTTTGTCATCGTCTCGGATCTCGGAATGAATTATTCAGGCCGTGATCCGACGTTTTTCTGTGTGACCTCCCGTTTGGAAGTGTGCGTCAGCATGGCGGGAGTTGTATTGCGAACAGTACTTTTTTTGGGTTTTATTTCGTTACACCTTAAAGTTAACATCCACACAATTTTTGGAACCCAGTGTAGTCCAAGATTCAGACCACCTCAATTAAAGGTAACTGCTGTAAGAAGTATTTCTGCTAATTAATGCTACCGATTGTCACACCACTCCTACAGTAACAAACATGATAAAAAAGTATAATATTTTTCTAAGTAATTTCTGAACATTGTAGATGAGTGTCTCTATGGACACACAATTAAAAGTAGGAAAAAAATAAAAGGAACTACGTTTTTCTCTCGCAGCCAAATAAAAAGATTGAAATAGTAAGCTTATAAATTGTTTTTCTTATTCAAACCCGTATGTTCACAGGTTTTGTTTAGTACAATTTTATTATTAAATTTTGACTGCTTCGCTGTCGTGTCCTTACGATAATTCCATTGAATATCAATACAAACATATCTACATATTAAAAACCCGATGTTTAACGAGAATATCGGGAAACCTCATCAACACAATGATTAGGTATTAAAACTGCGGTGTTGTGGTCTGACGATCGAGTTGCAGCAGTGGCTCAATGTTTTTAATGTCCTGATACGAGGCTAAGCTCCGGGGATTAGTTGGAATCGATTGGAACTTAATAGAATAATGTTACTTAGCTTGAATAGAGCCATCGGAGCTCCTGATGACGCCCATTGTCAGTGTAACATAATTGCGTTCAATATCTGCATCGGTTGTTACATGATTGATAACGAAAAAGTTTGATATGTAGTCATTATCGTCTCTTTAAGTACATGCATATGTGTTTTAGAAAAAATTATGCATATATTTCATGTTTAGAACTGACGTTACTAGACACAGTCTTATCTATCATTCTTATCATTTGCTTTTTTGTACAAATGATTCATTTTATATATTAAACGTAACAAACGTAACATCACGCCTGTTATCCCCGAAGAGGTAGGCAGAGGAGTGTAGAACACTCCTACGTTTCACATTTTATATATTAAAGCGCATTATACATTTTTAACTTACAGGGTACGTTCCGAACTTCAAATTATGTTTTAATACGCACTACATTTCCAACAATTTAATCCGAAACACGTTTAAATTTCTGTAAAAAAAAATTAAAAAAAAACTTCCATTAGGGTTCGTTGCCGGTCTAATGTATACTTGGTACTCATCACTACCGCCGCGTGTTTTTTCCACGCGAAAAGTTGCTTCGTAGGGCCCAAAACACCGCAAATCGGTCCTCTTAACCGATGTTTTGTTTCTACACATAACGAATTGCAACACAGAATAAATACTAGGTAGGTGTAAATAAACAATTCCTTTATAAAACTGTTTACATTGGTTATTGCAGTAATTGTAAGCCCTTCACACATGACTGTAACAACCACAAAAAAGATATATTATGTCTCCTTTACTTCAGTTGTCTCCGAAGCTTTGCTAGCGTTCTTTGCGTAGTACATCCGTTTGCATATTATCCATCTGTGGCTGTGATTACCGTAGCCGCTGCTGCCGTATATCGTTTCAAAGGGCGAGATAACATAACATAGACACAAGGCACGGCAATGTATTCCTCAAGTGTGTTTATAATTCCGTAACAGATATCATACGGAATTCCGATCCCATTTCATGCAGTATACCAATGAAACCTTAAACTGTACACAATGATTTAAATACATATCTTGAGACATCTCCACACACGGCCACCTGATTCCAGGGTAAGCATCAAAAGAGCTTGTTGCTGCTTGACAGCACTGGACCATTTAACAACACGCTTTCATGACGACGACGCTTCTAAATCGCATAAGACAATAGTCGGACAAATCCAATAAAAACAATGTCGTTAATTATTTCGGCAAACATGAGCAATTAATATAAATTATTTTCGGATTATTGCGTTCACTTCCTCGATTAATCAAGGGTGAAGCTGGGATTTTTACATTAATGGGGAAAACAGGGGGATGGGGTGAGGTGGGGGATGATGAATTTGTTTTGATGAAACTATTAAGTACAGAGCGGGGGAGTACGAGGATGTACTAAGAGCTCGTGCGAATCATTTTTCAAAATGGATTTTACAGAAAAGAAAAAAAACATTTTTAATTGTGAATACAATGTTGTCTTAACTATTTCTGTCATATTTCATTTTATTCTCAACATGTAGAATATCCGTAAGTCAACAGACATTCAATTTGTGACTCACAGCTGTTAGAGCATTGTGGTGATATCCATTCCACGCCGCCCGCAAGCGGTGATGAGACCTTTGCCCAGCAGTGGGACGTTAAAACAATTCCAAACAATAGTCACAATAATGATTTACGATCATTATATATACATATATATTAATAAGGTGTAATTTTAATATTGTGAACAAACCTACTGCTGCTGATTATATTGTAGTCCATTAATATGTCCTCCGTTCCCCAGAAATTTTCCCACTGACTGTTACCATTCGAAGGTTACAGTCGTTCTGGATACTTTAAATGTTACAAAGGCTACCATTATATGACGACTTATATTATATGACGACTGCCAGAGTTTTACAATAAATTGCCATCTACATTTGCAAGCCGTTGGAAAATAAACTTTCACCCTGTTTCCTACCAAACATCTTCAGTTTGTTTAGACCTATTTAGTATTATATTGGTTTATGTTGAATATATTGTCTAACACGACTTCCTCGTTGGTCGAGTGGTTGCAAGCGCGACTGCCAAGTGGGAGGTCCTGGGCTCAAATCCCGGGTCGGGATTATAGGAATTTTCTAGTCTAGAATTTCTAATAGTGACGACTCGGAGTCTAGATCAGTGCCCGGTGTATGGCAGTAGGCTGACCACCTATTCCATGAGACTTAGACGTAACTGGTGAAACGTGGAAGTATACTACTTCCTCTGCCGACCCTTTCGGGGATTACAGACGTGATGTTAAGTCTACTAACAAAATTGTACTGGGACAGTATTAATGCAATGTTCGACTCCTGTTTTTGTATTCCCAAGGTGAGAACCTCGTAACAATGTAGAAGTTGCTTTAGGATTCCTTGCACACTTAGCAGCCGTTTTCCTTTTGTCTATCCACGCCGATGGTCTGGGATTCAAATCCTTGCACCCTTGCATCTGTCTCATACACACGGGAATCGATGTCCAAAAGTGGATGAGCAAATGAGTTGTTCATGATGATAAAGACGATAATGACTACTATGATTATGAGGAAATACAGATTTATAGACATATATAATACATATATATAACCAGACAGATTCACTTAATGTTTATATTTGAAATGTTAATATGCCTACAGAAAAAACATGTTTGGAACCCATTCATTTTAAACACGACTTTATTATTTACATTCTTTGCTGAACCTACTACACGTTAACAGAACATTTGAATTACTAAGAGGCTATTATAGTACTATGCTAAATAGACGTAACAATATATACAGCGAGCTTTATATACTGAAATCATCTGGGAAATTAAAGGTACTCGACTGAAGGTTGAACAGTATGAAATTTTGATCGCTTCCCAACGTTCTGTTCTGCTGGCTGGATTAGTTTTGGAAATTCACATATTAAATTTGTGTTTCATAAGCGATTATAGTCTAGAGGTTTAGATCTAGTCTTTCCACTGCGGTTGTATGGGGTTAAAGTTTTGGCACGCATCAGTGACTATACAAAATTGTGTTTTGGAGAAGAAAGTATTCGCAAAGAAAAATTTAAAATTTCCTATTACCTTATTCATCTAATTTATTTGTTTAATTAACTCTTAAGACTGCACCCACGCTGTCCGTATGCAAACGGCAAAGGACGAACGAACGGAGCATAACACAACAGTAATTTTTGTAGACAACGGACCGTGTACACGCCCCTCGTTTGTAACTAACGCACTCGTGCTGCGTTCCTCACGTCAGTCAATGGTCGAGTTGATTTAGTTAAGTTACCGTCAAGTACATACACACGTTAAATATATTATTCATACGTTTGGGTATTGAAGTGATTTCCTGAAAATTATTAAAATATTCCTATTAACGTCCTCTATTATTTTTCTACAAAACTAGGGCAGATAGCAGTTTTCACGGTGAAAACAAGGACTTAATTAAATTTCAACCAAAATACATTCATTTAAATTTCGGACGAACTTAGAAGAGGAACGGAATTTTCAATTACGGTTTATACTAAAAACGGGTTTCCATCGAACACTAATAGGAGTATTCCTGCGTATATACGCAATAGAGACAACACTTAAACGACAAACGATCAATCGATCAATTCGTAGAATTTAAGAAGTTGTCATTTGCATCAACACAGTCATTTAAGCGGTAATAATACAATATTAAAACTAAACAGGCGAGTAAAACACAAGTAGTTAGCTGCCACATACATGGCAAATGTAAGCCAGTGCCCTGTTCCAGTGACTGGAACAATGTAAAGCGTCAAATAAGGTGTAGTACATACCATCCACCGAAGAAAGCAATTTGGTCCGCGCCTCAGATAAGTGTAGTAACCTTAATTATCGTTAGAATTGCCTCACTTTTGTTACAGCAATAAGCTTTCATTTGTTTAATTCCGTGCCAAGTTTCGTTTTGTAATAAGCGTTATCTATAACGGGTGAAACTTGCGAGCTTTTACTTCGGATATAGCTTTTATGTTTCAGCTGTTTTGTTGCAGACGGGATATTATTTTTAACATGTTTTTCTCTTTCTTTGTTATTCTTTGTAACATTTAGATTTTGAGGCTCATATTCAATTATATAATAGTAGGTATTAGCGATTTTATTATAAATGACAATAAATGTTTGCTTTCGCAAAGATACTTCTAACAATAGTAACAGACAGGTTGATTTTGTGCGATTTTTAAATTATATTAATAATAATATTGCGTAATTAATAGAGTAAAATTTCTGCAACAATTTTGCAAACACAAACAGGCAAGGATACTTGTAGATAAGTGCTTTATTAAAGGTAAACTGATTTATACGTGAAATACAATTTTCATTACATTTTCATATTCGTTTCTACGAAGCGAAATTATTATTATTACATCACCAAGCCAGACGGTCTTACGGGGCAGTCTGAGTGCACAGACCACCACATATTTCTTGTCTTATAAACCGAACATGATTTTTCTACATACGTCATTTCCTCTGTCTGTTCATAAAAGTAAATTTTTTATATGTACAATTTAAAAATTAAAACACGTCAAAAAATAATTGACGAACAACATCACAAAGGCGAGCGCGCAAGCGGGAACATAAATATACAAGTAATAATCTTATTAAACTAATTTTCTCGTAACATATTATTTTAATTCATAATTACGACCTTACCGCGTTGACTTAAGGATCACATTCGAATACATTTAACAGAATCACCTAAGCATGAAGCAATGATATGCCCAGAAGTTCCAAACAGCGAATCAGGGAACCAAATTGGGTCTTAATGTGTATTTGTTTGTGGCAACAATATGTGGGAATGTGCCATAGCTCATACTTTGTTCTTGCATTACACTACAGCGCAAAGCGTAAACAATTATCAACCTTATTTCATTGTCCATAAGATTCACGTAATGAGACTGTAAATTGATACTCGTGTTACATTGTCTAATGTCACGCCATGTGCGTTTCGGAGTATGTAGAAAGTACAATTATATTTCACTCTCGTTTCATATTTGTTGATGACTTTCGTTGTTTTGAAAGATAATTATAATGATGAGTAATTGTATGATTCTATGTACTAGTGTTATTACAACAAACATACACACATATCGAGCATGTACATATATACTGTAAATTAGGGAGTAAAAAGAAAACTATATAAAAAACGTAGTAAACTAAAAAAAAATTCAGGCATACCGTTTGTATTATAGCCTTGCTACAGCGAAAAATGTCATAAAAAAAAACATCATAAACTCAAATCAAAATTATAAAATGAATACAATGCAAGACACAATCACAAAAAAACTATATACAAATGTCATAAGTAATTTTGAAGTCTTTTAAGTAAGACTGACTGCGAGAGCGACTGCTGATCAAGACTAGTTCGAATCCCTTAGTCTGGGACTGTCGGATTTTTCTCACTAAAAATTGCTAGTAGCACCTCGCTCTTGGAGTCTGGATTTGCGCCCGGTGTAACAATAGGCTCACCTATATTCCATAGTGGGACGTAAACTGTAAATGTTGAAACTCTTCTGCCTACGCCTTAGGGGACTACGGGTGTGATGTTACATGAGAGTATTTTTGTCAATTTCTCTTCCATATACCGCGAATAATACATAACAGAAGAAACTTTTACAAGGAAAAAAAAACTTATATTACATCACCATAAACACCATGATATGCCATAAAATATTCGGAACACGTACCTACCGTACGTACGAGGCAGGTGAGTGAGATACCGTAGTCGTATAACTGGGACTGGTGAGGAGAGAGCGGGACGGAAATATGCTGTCGATTCACTCTTAACACGATATATTTTTGTGTAGTAGAAGAGATTTTTCTTGTTTATTTGTTTATATACCTTTATATATATTTTGCTAGTGAATAAGCTAGAACGCTTTGTGCATCTAAAGCAGGCCCACACATGTTCCAAGTTGAACATAAATAAAAAAATCAATTACAAGGATTGTAAAGTCTGTAAAAGTTTGGAAGTTATTCAAAGTATTATTCATTTTCATGGCTTTCTCCACAATCTGGGGGTTTTTTACATACATTACTGGCAGTGGAATAAAATATTTTTCACTTCCACGAAATATCACAATGAACTTGCATTCTATTACCGTCTAAATAACGAACATTAAAACAAAAACCACACCAAAAAACTGTATCTGTACGCGTTGAAGGTAATACAAGAGAAAGAAAAAAAAAATCTAAATAGAAAAAGGGCTATATTTTTCAATGGCATGTAACATAAATGATTAAACGGGCGTTCTCGTAAACTATCGCCACTCAAACACGCCGCCTCGCGATTTCTATAAACTACCCTCGAGCGTGCGGGAAGGGTACTTGCATGTGAATAAAAAAAATAACAACGCACTAGACAGGGTAGTGGTGAATAAAAATATGAATGTGTATAGCGTTATATACAGGTCAAATCCGTTTGCGTTGAATGTGGCGCAAGGGCAGGAAAATGGGGCGGGTTTTGTTAACATAGCTTTCATCGAATTTTGTATTTTCAGTGTAATATTGCTGAAAATAAGGGTTCCTTGTTAATTAAAAATGAATTTGTGAATACAGTATAAATTGAAATTGGCACAGTGGGCTAGAAATAGTGCTACAACTATTTTTTCAGGCAATCGGCTGTCGCAATAATTTCTTTAGTTCTGGACGTCGATATCGAATTACAATAGAGGCGATCATCTCAGCAGTCAGGAACATCAAAGCATTTTTGGTTGGCTCCAACCAGCTTGGACACTAACAAATACAAATTGTGATTCTACTAATATAATTATTTGCAGTATATGCAAAACTAAACTAATATATGTATCCCCGACTACTGTATCAATCCTATTTGTACAATACAATACAATACAAACACTTTATTGTATTCCATACAAAAATACAAAGTACGGAATAACAAAATTCGATAAAAAACAAAGGGGTCTTATCGCTAAACGAGCGATCTCTTCCAGGCAATCTTTATGTACCTTTATGACCTTTACAGGTCTTTTAACCAATTCCTGTTATCTAACTCAATATGTATATAGTCTAACTAAATGTTCTGGCCTTGGGCAAGCAGCAGAATCAATGGTACGGGAAGCTGTGCTGTAAGGTCCCCAACTAGCATGCCGACCGTGGGAATTATGCGCAAAATCTCCCTTTAGGGAGACTTATCGGCAATGATTAGGAACAGAAATAGGCTGATAATAATAATGGATATAATTGAATGGATATAATTGCGATATCTCCACATACATTGGAGATTGGAGGTCGTTGGGGGAGGCCTATGTTCAGCAGTGGACGTCCTGTGGCTGAAATGATGATGATGATGA
>DWJK01006692.1:0-10310 GCA_018248815.1 Croniades pieria auraria | reverse complement strand
CTCAGTGGCGTGCCATTGGAGAGGCCTTTGTCCAGCAGTGGACGGGAGCAGGCTGATGATGATGATGATGATGATGATACACGCACGTCGGTTTCGGAGATTTTGACTATCTAGTATTTGACCTATTTGGTCAATATAGGCGAGTCTATGTTTCTCTCTGCAGCAGCATCCGTAAACATTCGTATTGGAAATGGATTTGTTACTCTTATTTTACAACTGCAATGTAACTAGGTTGGGTAAATTTATTGGCATATCATAAAACATGAGAGTTTTACCCAGTTTTGGCGGGTATACACGCTCGACTCGTATATTTGACGAATATGATTTTTATTGTTTCCTGAATTTAATAACTCTCTCAACAGATTTATATCTGTGCTCCTTCTACGTTCACCGTTCTACTCATACACTCCATCTTGCTTTCTTCGTGAGGAACCTAGCGTGATTACCTAATGATAAAAACAATTTATATTTGTATATGAACAGACTTATGTAAAATGTCCATAGCTTTTTAGCACAAGACTTAGGAACGCAAAGCAGCAAAATTCATTTATTATTTACTAGTAACGTTACTGACGTTTTATGTCAAAATATATTTTATGTATCCTTTGTACATTTATCATGTAATTTAATAGATTTCGTTAATTTTAAATAGTTTTTGTACGAACATTAATTATAGTTCTAGGTTCGTGCTTGAATATAAATCGAATATACCATTTTAATTATTTAGCAGTTTCAGTACCGTTCCCCTTGTCTATGGCGTTAAGTCTTGTTCCTAGCGAACTGTGCTGTGTGGTGTAGACTAAACAGAGGTTTGGATAAGGACTCTAATTATAGCTGCATACATTTAAAAGTCAGTCAGTCAAACACGTCAGAATGTATATCAGCGTTATTTACTAGAGAAATTGTAAAGACAAATTGTAAAATTTGCGCGCAAGATAATAATGTCAGATAATGTTCGATATATTCTAGACATCCCCTACCAACAAAAATCAGACAAAAGAAATACATTTTTAACTGAATGGTAGCTATAATAACATTATTATAAATAAAGTATGTCGGTTCTCCTTTAAGCTAATAGTATCAGAACAGAATATGGAACTGAATATAGATTGTTTATTATTAGAACATAGTATTGCCCATAATCGACAATGCTTAATATGCTCTATGCCTACCTTGTAAACGACCTGGCGTGAAGATATATTAACAATTGTAGAAATTTCAATTTTCAAAACTGATTTTATTCAAGACCAAGTGAATACTTTGTTTCCTTCAGTCACTTATAAATAGTTATATTAGCGTGGAATTACAAAACTGTAACAATGAAAAATACCTTATAATATTAAGCTCAAGTCTGCCGCAGGGTCGGTCGTAGCTGTCGTCGCACTGCTGAAGGTCATAGGTCGTAATAGTAAATACTTGCGGTCTCTCATATGATAATCAAAGTGTCCACCGCTGTTCGGCACCACATGATGCAATGTAACAATAATTCAAAATCAGTTGTTATCATTGTTATACTAGTACGCCAAGTCCCTTACGAGGTAGGTAGATACCACCTAGTGCCAAATACCTGTACCTTCAAGTACTTGGTTTGTTTTTTTTACATCATAAATAAACGATGCAGTAATGTCAAGACAGATACAATTAGGATGTTGATGGATGCAGGTTTCGAGAGAAACCAGAGTACATCGGATACTGATTGATGTGGATTCAGGAGTGTCTGAAAACGGTGTGCGTATACACGTATACCAGTTTTGGAGACACGCGAACAAAGTGATGTGTGCAGATAGAACTTAGGTCTGTTATATTTCTCACTCTTTCTTCTCCTGTCGTAATGGTAAAATAATAAATAATATTTTTAGATTATTAAAGTTATTTAAAAAAATTTTTTTATTCGAAATACACGTAGATAATAAAATTGTCCGACCTCGTTTTGCCTCGGTACGAGATAAAGTTCTGATGTCTTAAATTGAACGTCAGATGCAAGGCTAAAGAAATATCCCCTATACCAATATTTCACGGTATATTTTTCTATCTCGTTTAAGTGGAGAGATCGGGCCCAAAGCAATAGCAATAAATATTATTAGTTGTCAGCTGTGGGAGCGTGACTTAAGAAGAGGCGAATGTTCTACGAAACCTTTAAGCTATACACATCTGAAGTCCTATATTGGTAGGAAATAATAGTTATTAATAATTATTAACAGGTAATAATAATAGTAACAATTATTAATAGGTTATAAAAAATAATAATAAATAATAGTAGCCCTTCAATTATTTTTTGTATACGTTAGTATAGAAGAGTGATGATGAGATAAGCACGTTAGGTCTGGCAGAATAGTAATATTTGACACTCGCTGCCCTCTGTCTACCCCGTAAGGAAACTGTAATACGTTAGAATTAAAACGAAGCTGTAAGTACAAATTAGCGATAAGATGGTAAATAATAGATGGGAGTTTTAAAAACGATTTTTTTTATATTATCAGTTACGGTGACCTTTCTAACTACTCCGTCCGAATTAGATAATGTTTGTAGTGTACGCAGTATAGGTCTTGGATGGGAATTATTATCATTAAGAAATATAGCAATGTATAGTAAAAACGTAGCAGAAGATTTTGGGGCAAATGAATAAAATTTGCTTCGTTTGCCCCGTCCAGCATCGAAAAACCTAGCATTACCTTCTAGAGAGTTAATTGCAAGATTTTTCACTGCTCATGTTACTGGTGTCGCTCCTAACGGGCAATTAACAGTCGCGTATGCGATAGCCGTATCTTTAATTCGTTTAATAAACATGAAGTAATCGCTTGCAGACGATACTCTGGCGCACCACGTGATCGCTAATGGTAAACAATATTGCAGCAATGTCAGGGCTCAAGTGGTTGTAACTAATACGAGTACGCTATGGATTATATCAATTGAGCTCAAGAATCGGTATACATATCATCTGACTGCGCGCGACGTCTCATACAGTTCAATGTCAATTCGAGTTAATCTGCTTTGAAAGACCCTGCTATTTTCCTGGGAAATAAACTTGGATACTTCGGAATGTATTGCAGTTTCGCTAAATTTATACGTTGGAAATGTATGTGTGGAAAATATATTATAACCGTAGTCGGTAGAGGTTTCCGCGACAGAGCTACATAAGCTGACAAGTTCGAGTAGCTCTCGAGAAGCCCAGTCGCGACTTGTATCGTTCTAAATTTTAATGTGTAAAAATAAATCTAAAATAAAATCTGCTTCACTTGAAAAAAACGGTTAGATACTTTTGTTATCACATTAGCCATTGTTATGACTACATTCAACACAGTAAATTGTTTTTGTGATGACTACAATAGAAATGTACCTACGCCAGGGGATACGCGTATATGTTTACGCCACGATAAAAGACTTGCCTCGACATTTCTTTTCCTTGGAACGTCATATGAGGTTTGTTGCGAAATTAAAATTTAGAGCTACATGTTCTTACGTGTTTAGTGTGGGCAGTTGAAATAGGTGGAAGTTATTCAGGAATCCTTCTAAAAAACTTTTGGTAAAATTTTTAAGGTACTTACAGTTCACAACCCAGATGAGAGGTGACATGTGAAAATAGTTAGCCCTGAATGATCTTCGGATATCATGTTTATTTTGGCGTTTGCCATGGTGCGATGTCTCAGACGGAAATCAATCGATATAAAATGAAATGAAAAATGAAATGCCCACAATTACTTCGAGGTTCGATACGATGGTTGAATTACGAGTATTTAAAAATACTGAGCGATAACGTCGCACCAATATACGCCATATTATTTGAAGAAATGAATTATATTATATTATAATTTAAAACACAAAACACATAATATTAATACCACATAGAATTTATACGAATTCGTTACACCGGACTGAGCCCCCAGCCGAACTGGACACACAACAAACGGACAACATTGCAGGTAACATTTATGAAGCTTTAACACCCTGAAATAAATCTACGAACGTAGCGCCGATATCCTTTTAGTGGCATTGTGGTCACAGATTAATCTCCTGATAAACTAGAATTGGCACTGCACACGCGGTGAATAGACACGGTGGAGTACGGGTCGAGTCGCGAGCTTACTCCCTCAGTGTGGGAGACATGTCAGCGCGGTCGGCGAGCGGCGGAGGACTGTACGGAGCACGCCTCGCCGCCATGCGCGGTTGTCACTTCCAGACACCTCTACGCTCCGCATTCATGGTCAATGCTAACTGCTTACTGGTTCCTGGTTACCCGAAAACGCGATTTGCACGTGTACTTTGTATAATTATGATGAATTCATTTATTTCCTATTTTTAAATCACAAATCACGACAGCGAGAACGAATTTAAAAGAGGTGATGCTTGTCTTATTTATTCGCGTGAAATATTGTTTTAAATATTCTTATTATTTTAATAACATATTGTTATTTTTATATCATCATGTCACGTCTGCCTTACATCGAAGGCAGATAGCAACGACCAAACACCAAACAATAACGAATAATTGCATAGTTTATTCGTTCTTATGTGCATGTAATCTATAATATAATCTATGCGCTAAAAACCGACGACCTTCAATTAAACTACGGGCATAATTTATTATGCACTGACTGTCGGTTCGATTCATAATCGTATAGGTTACTCATCGATAGAGCCGTAAAAACGCCAGAAGCGCATTCCTCCGACCGGAAGTGAGTGAACGGCTGACCCTAAGTGAGACCTGTATTACAATGTCATTAACAACTTTATTAATAACGAAGAAACACAGTAGTGCTCTATTATTATTATTATATCATCTCAGGTCACTGTTGGGGTAGACAGAGATTCGTTACATTACATATACGCAAGTCGATTTCGGAGACTCCTACACCCGTGTCACCCACTATATAATTTATTTAGTCAAGATAGGTGGCTCTAGGTCTCCCTCGGCATCTACAGCCGCCAACACCAGATTGTGTATCTTCGTTGTCATTCTTTCTACATTTCCGAACCACTTGAACATATTATTCATTTTTCATGTAAGGGATTCGTTTTAATGTTAGTATTATATAAAGCAAAACACATTTGGCAAAAGAAATAGTGATATACATTGGTAGTGTCGGTCATTAGCTCGATCCGAGACAGGTATCGATTTTTACTAATGAGACGTAGCTATAATGATTGCAGAATCGCAAATAACAGATTTCCTAGAAAATGTTCTAGTACCGTCCTCTCTTTTGTGTGCGCTAACTGTAATTAGGCGAGTAGGATATTCAGTGGTTGAAGAGGAGATTGAGAATCAGCGTAATTTTATCGCTACTGACTGATATATCATCAACATCATTATCATCATCATAAACCCTTACATCATTTTTCTTTAGGACTCGAGTCTATTCTTAGATTATGACGGATGTCGCGAACTTTAGGCCCTAAAATTCTCCAATATATTCTCTAAAACGTGGGAAATACGTCTATCTGCACTTGGCACACACTCTGATCTTAAAACTTCTTATCCGAAAAAAGACCTGTATCCAACAGTGATATTGAAAAAGTGCTCACGACGATGATAATGATGATGCAGTAGCAAGGGATAAAGAATACTAAAAGAAATATTATATACCCTTTAAGCTATACCGTATAAGTTATACCCGTATAAGTTATATATACGTATAAATCGTCAGTGTTGCCATAAAATATTATTCTTTGTTTCCTTACTATTGTTTTGGTCACTGATTGTAGAATTTATGGTTAGTTGGGACGTAATAGAAAACTAAATATGCACAGCGTAGTTGGAAAACCGTCATGCTTGGAGGAAAAACAGTTGCAAATAATTCTGGATAAATGAAAAATCAATTAATGTTTGTTTATTAGTGGTCTACTGTCGTCTTAACTGATTTTCAGAAGCTGTAATAAGGACTTTTAAAGACTATGGCATTAGTCCTTCTCATCCTTAAAAATAAATGAAATAAAAGACTGTAAAAAGAACACTGCAATGTCAACTATGACGGCAATATAAAAAAATGGTAAAATTAAATCTTATATATTAAAATATCATTTTATCTATGTAATAAGGATGAAAAGTAATCCGCAGTATTTAAAATATGTATGTATAGTTTGTTTGCTTGTACATATGAGACAGATGGGTGACGTGTGCCGCGGTAAATTCTTCATCACGTATTGCACAGTGCAAGAAAAATACACGGATAAGATATGGGAATCACTGTACTGATTGCAAGTACAAGGCACTCGTTTACCCGCTTGACTCATTGTAAGGAGAAAACGAACTGTATGTATTTTATATCGGTTAAGAACCTA
The DNA here is from genome assembly GCA_018248815.1 of Croniades pieria auraria. Lineage (NCBI taxonomy): Eukaryota > Metazoa > Arthropoda > Insecta > Lepidoptera > Hesperiidae > Croniades > Croniades pieria. The sequence continues at coordinate 4,034 of DWJK01006692.1, read as the reverse complement.
CTGTTAGACACTTGTTGTATTATAAGCTAATGACTATAAGCTATAACTAACGCTACGATTTAATGAGTAGTTAGTTTGTTCATAACATCATGAAGATAACAATTTGTATCATGGTTTACTTATTTATTTAGACTTTACTGTAAACCGTTAGGTAACAAAGACAGTATTGAACTATTGTTGTTATTTACAAAATATGTGTATTAAAACAATTTCCTGTATAAGAAATATCACCATAACAAAGATTGAGCTAGTTAACTACCGTGGTTTACTCGAAAAAATAGTATGTAGTTACTACAATAGTGATGTTCCAGTAAATGCAGAGAGTTAATGTAGTCATATGATAGTGGTTTAAAATCACGATAAACACCAAAATTGTGTAAAAATTTGTTCATAACGTTAAAACAACAAGGGTTTATTTTAGGACTACATCTTTGTCGATCGCTGATCGCTGATCGCTTGGTCGTTGCTCGATGATCGCCTGGTCACTAGTTGCGGTTAAACATTTCACGATATGATGCAATGTGTTCAAAATAGAACTTCGCTCAACGTCATATGAAAAAAAGTGTGGTGAATCCCCCTCGCAAGACAATTTCTTGGCAAGGTTTATAAGTGGCTCCTATCCTTGTGTTCCCATTCTCGTAACTCTCTAAAGTTGCTGAAACAATGACCCCGAAACATTGACACAAATTTCACTAACGTTCAGTTTCTTTTAAAGAAGAAGGAAAAAGAAGGTTTCTCGAATTAACATTCATAAATAATATACGGTTTTTGTTCATATCAATCATGACCATTTTTTTGCTTTGGTTTTTGCTATAACTGTAGCAGTGATAGCCTAGTGGTTAAAAATTCAGCCTTTCACTCCGGGGGTGCTGGGTTCAAATCCATGGTACGCACTTCTTTACAAAAAGTGCGTTTTAACTTAAATATCACTTGCTAACGGCGAAGGAAAACGTCGTGAGGAAACCTGCACTCCATAGAATAAAAAAAAAATCTAAGTTGTGTGAAGTCTGCCAATCCGCACTTGGCCAGCGTGGCAGACCAGGGCCTTCATCCTCTCAATATGAGAAGGAGAGCCCTATTCCAACAGTGGATTGATAAATAGGTTTACTGCTATTATTATTATTTATGAATAATTAGATTCTTGAGAGCCATTACAAGCAGATTATATAGTAAAATGTTAACTAAACTTCTGTACCATTAATAAAAAATCTCAGCGTTTATTCAGTGTAGCCTGTCGTTTTCGTACTGTTTTTTTTTAAATTAATTTGTTCTCAAGAATTTGCAACAAGATCGCAGCTTTAGAATCCTTTCTTTAAAAAATTTATGCATAATTGCATACCTATATTTATTTAATAAATATTTCTTATCATACTCATTGTTGACTTTTCAATTTATAAGTTTTCACAAGAAAGTGTCGATGTTAACAGAGAAAAATTGTGTAAATTAATGCGGCTGGGTAACAGCGTCATGTAGGGGAAATCCTTCCATTTACTGGTAAGGTGTCATTACCAGTGTATGTTGTCTGCTAATAGGAATACACAACCAATGACAAGAAGACACTTATGGAAGTATCTTCAGAAAAACTAGTAGTATGTTAGGCACTTGTTTGAAAGAGGGATATGCTGGTGTTTCAGAAGTCCTTTACAGGAATGTCATAAGACGAAATTGGTGTTCTACATGTATCAGCGTGACTTTTCTTGGACAAATTTGCCAAACGTTTCCTGCTATTTAGGTTATCATTTTGATGACGGTAGAGTTTCGAGGACTCCAATACAAATGGTATTTTTGTTGGCTTTGCTTCAAAATATTGTAGACCCAATGAAGGGTGTTGTTAAGGTGTGCCACTTACCAAGTAGAAGGGTTTCGTCATCGAGCGCGGTGACGAGCGAGTCGGTGCAGCAGGTGTTGGTGTTGTCGATGGAGATGCGCACCGAGGCGCAGTCCGCCGGCGAGTGTGGCAGCTGCTCCGCGGACTGCGCCGCCACGCGCCCGTTGGCAAGGCGCAGCGACGCTGCTCGCCCGCCCGTGCCTGTCGCCGCGCCGCCTCCACCATCTTCGCAGCTGGAACAATCAACAAAACTATGTTTAGCTACCATCGTGACAGTTGAAACAGTCAACGCAATAGTTTAGACATGCGTTTATGCTTAATTCTAGTTCATATAACATTTTGCTCAGTTTAGCCTGTTACTTTATCTTCGTACCTGTAACAATCAACAATGTGAGAATATTATATTGGCTTTCTGTTCTTTATGCGTTTAATATCTTTGTATATTTTGCGTTTTACTACAGATACTATGTAACGACTGAAATAAAAACTTCATTCATTTTGCACTTCCGCTTGTGGTCGTTAACACGGCCCTAAAATAGCTGGATGACCATTCCGAGCATAAATCAGATCGTTTTTTTCGCATTACCGGATGTAAAATCTGTTTTTCGAGTGAATTTCGTAAGAAATTTTTTTCATCAATTCCGCGAGTTTATTGTCGTCTTAAACAAATCTTATTATATGTTGATATTTTTGTTATAAATAAATATTTTTTTTTTTTCAAAAATTTTTGTTTTTTTATTCGACTTAATTATTCGAAACGCGATGCAATTAAAATAAAATTATTTATTTTACAGTGAGCAAATATAAATGCTGTAAAGTATTCGTTCCGCTGTCGACGTGGGGCTTTTCCCGCAAGTAGAGAAAGTTAGTCTACAAGGTTACTCTCCTACGGATCGTTGAAGATACAGGTCAGCCCGCTTGTCGGAAGTTTTCAAACTGTCCTGAAGGGGTTCGACACGGCTGACTACGATTACCTAACATTGGGACCGGGTACGACTGGTTCCGGTATCCTCAAAAATATAGAAACGTTTAAGAAACTTTGCCACAGTTTGCTTAAAAACGAACTTAACAATTTGCCACCCAGAGATATAAGCATATACCTAAAGTGATTTGACAGCTATTGATAACACTTTTAATAATATGTATTTAACATCGCAAAAATGTTATAACAAAAATGTGGCAATACTATATATAATTTAAATCAGAATTATTTAAATCCAATAATTGTTGTCGTTGCCATATCTAGTTTGATTTTCAAAACAAAAGCTACTTTGTCCCGTTTCCCTCCGTCTATTGACCTAAATAACGTTACCAAATCGGAACATAAAAAAATATGCTTCATTCGTAATACATTTGTTCTCGTTTGAGGTCATGAAAAACAGTTACGAAATCTGAGAAATAAAGTAACATGGCGGCTACATAAATCTGTAGTGCTCTTATGTGGAACATTAAGTTGGTAGGCAGGCAATGAGTAGGCATAATGAAATTATTTTATACCTAACATTCAGAGTGGAACCGCACCCTATAACTTTCTCTGAAATATACCCCCAACTTTATCAACTTCTGCGTACTTCGTTTAATAAAAATGCCATCAACGTGCCGAAACTACGTTCGTATGTTCTAGAAAATATCGAAGTCGTACGTTATTAACTCTGGCTGCGTTTCGAATCTTCTAGAGGATTACGAATCTTCTAGAATCAGAAATAGTATTACAATGATATGTTTTGTAAATCGTTATAAGAATGGATAATAAAAATGATGAATGATTAATTTTATAATATTATCATTTTAAATAATCATGCATAATTAGAACATTAAATAATGTATGTAGCATACAGTTATTAATCCATATAGTAATTCCATATAAATGATTTGTGATGTTAGTAAATCATAACATAAATATATGTATGTCAGAAATACCTAATAGGTATCTGTTGTCAGTGACATATAAGTTAGAAAAAATCCTGTTCTAGTACAGAACACATATGTACATAGTTATTCAGGTTCATAGTACTTCTGGTTGAGAACACGTAACGGTTCAGGTTTCAGAGACAGATAAAATAAGCAACGTCATGAAATAAATATTGAATACCTATATATACCTCAAGTTAATATATACCTACCTATACCTCAATATATACCTCAAGTGCGTTTAAGTTTAAATATTACTTGCTAACGGTGAAGAAAAACATCGTGAGGAAACCTG
>DWJK01006691.1:0-10310 GCA_018248815.1 Croniades pieria auraria | reverse complement strand
CGCATTTTACCCTGATGACGCCCACTAAGCCCGCAATCACCAATAACGATGTCGTCGAGAACGTTTCTCCGACATATTTTAAATGTACAATTATTATTATTGGTTAATATTATGATGACAATAAAATTATTGATTCTTATGTTTCTTTTATTATAAACAAAGTACCAGTATAAATCTATTTTTAGTCAGATTAAAAAATTGTTTCAACTAAAACTCCACGCCATATTCTTTAATTTCTTGGCCTGAGCCTTCTCCAGGTGTCTGCAAGCTATCTTCAGATGCGTCATTGCTGCTACGGTCATCTTGAAGGTTTATGACTATTCTGTCAATTTCATTATACAGAGTTCATCAGCTTTGGTAATAATTCCTCTCTATTTTCATGACATGTTGACATGAATTTTTCCAATCATCAATAGAGATGCTCGGAAATACTTGATCTATGTTTTACTGGAGTGAAGAAAATACCTCTATTTTTTCGTCCTTCTATTGCAATTCGCTTTATACTATTGACAGATTTACCTAAAAAAATATAATTTTATTTTGAGTTACATGCAATAAGTATTGACAAAAAGTATCAAAATTATACGAACACGCTGTTTTGTCATTGCATTTTATAAACATAACTTCAAATTCGTTGATATGTATTTCAAGGTAAATAAATAATTATCTTATGAGTTTTATACTTAATCAAAAGTTAGAAAGTAAACGTTACATCTGATTACTTAGATAAAATAACATTGTACCTGTCGTTTCGGTAGTTCTTTTATGAACATCGTTGAAATCGGATAAAATTTAATCGGCTTCGAGTTCTGCCAAACATTTTGGATATATTTTATAAACCCATCTCTTTAGCGGAGTTGCGGATACACGTCTATTCATTGTGAACACAACCAGTCATCAATAGCACCATAATAATACATAAAGTTAAAAATAAACCCAAAAAACATTAAATAACTCTGAAATAACACGATGTATAATGACTTGACGTAAAAGTAGGAGTGTTGCCAACAAACAAATATTTCAGTTCCATTTCAGGACATTTTTGCCAAGTTATAGTTAAAATCATAAGCAATAGAGGAGCTTCAGTCGAAGTTTTGTACAATCTGTGCACTTATAATTTAGTTGATCTCTTCAACAAAAAATAACGTCCCGTTAAAAATATTTTTGTAAATGTGTCGTTTTAAATTTATGCACTATTATAAAATAGATGCGAAATAAGTGCTAAACGAGCAGGTGCGTAATCCAGGTGAAATTTATTATTTTTTAATTTTTAAATGTTATTTTTCGAACTGTTCCCAATTAAACTAGATGTTTTTGTAACTGTAAAGTGATTGTGTGTTGCATTTATTTTTTATTCTTACGTCAATTGACGAAAATAAAAGTAATAAATTCTAGAGACAAGTTTTAGTGCGATTTATCTTCAAACTATTTTTGTGTAGGCGTACATGATCGAATCGTAAAGCAATAAAATGGCTGGTTCATTTACTAAATTGGTTAATTACAGAGGGTTCTGTTTTTGATAATATTTTTTTATTTTTGAGAAAGTGGCCAAATGTTGATGGAATGTATGAAATGTCAGGGATGCACCAGTAATCTCACTAAGTATTCATTGATGCATACTTACAAGCAGGCTTTCCCTTGTCGGTGTCATTAATTATGCTCAAACACAGTGGGTGAAAGTTTTACTGGATGAATATCTATCTACACATATGAAATTTTCACAAATATAAAATAATAGTGATTTTATTGCACAGCTCTAGTTGTAACTATTTCTTTAGTACTGTATCTACTATACCTTTCTGTTATATGTTTTTCGACATATTTTATTACAATACTAGCTTTCATTTAACCATAATGTTTTTAATAAGTATTGAATAGATCATTATGCTAACTGTAATGCATGAGAAATATTTCTCCGTACCATTCTTACACACTGTCTCAAGTTAATGGATTTCACTGAGTATAAATAAGAAATATAAATACTTTGAAAGATGTTACAAAAACAGCAAAAATGCAAGATTGTGAGTATGTATTTGAAATGAATATTTGAGCTATTGGCACTTGCTCATTTTTGCTGATTCATAACTTCACATACGGCTAATGATAAATATGTTGATGTCCTTCAATATCTGAAATTTATTCACCTTTTCATATCAAGGGGATCATAAATCTTGTCCTTTAACATCAGAAGTTGAATTTTAAATTTGTCATTGGTTTTTGTGATGCATTACGAGAAAAAGGTAAATTCTATTTCATAGATTTTAAAATTTACCTGGTTGTTGAGTCACTGTTTTTTGTTTAAATCTCAGTTTGTTTATAACTTCATGGATATAATAAGGTTTTCTTAAATGAGATGGTTATACCGACCACTTTTTCATTAGCTTCACGTATAACAATAGCATTTTCAATTCAATAATGGTACTGATTTATTGACAGAGTGCAAAGGAGGTGCAAAATATGCACAAGTAATACTTGTTATCTGACTGGTTTTAAACAATTAATATATAACTATTCAGTAAATATTTGTCTATTTCATTAAAACAAAGAAAATTATTTGCATTTAGATATATTAATAAAAAAATACACAGTGATAATAAGAAGTAATAGCAATTGAAGATAGTTGTTTCCTGTGGTACATACTTTTTTACACTTCCGGGCAGTAGTACAGATGGGATTTGAATTCCTAATCTCACCCTGAATATTAACATAAGATGATGATAGTTAAATGACCAAAAAAAAACTTTTGTGATGTTTTACACATGTTAAATTTGTTCTTTCTATTCTTTATAACTTACAAAACAGGAAGCAACGCCATATGTATATCACTTCCATTTTTGACTCCTTGAATGATGCCACTTAACAAATTGACCTAGCTGTAATATACTTTCTAATTAATTCATTTATTGATATCATTTACTGCTAATAGAATAGTATATATGACTTTTTGAACATGATTGTTGAAATGCTATATTAATTACCTGTTTAAATCTCTATTAAACTAGTTAAACTGTAAGATTTTGTCTTGTTTGAATTAAAATATATTTGATTGTGATATTTATATGCATTATAATTTTGTGTGTGTATCAGTCTATAGAATTTACTTACCTTAAGAAATTTCATTGATGCATTGTGTGTATAGTCATTTATTAAAATTACTGTCACATACAGATAGATGTATAGACAAATGGACTGTAATTATAGGGATTTTGTTTATGTAATTTGGGCAAAAACCCTAGAAATAATCAATCAAATAGAAATTTCTTAATGTTAGTGATGATCAAGAGTGTGCATTAAAAGGAGGAATTTTGCAATTTGTTTGATCTTTCGACTTTCCTTTGCTATTGACAGGAGGGTGTTTCTTCAAAACGTTTTTAGAAATATGACAAATAGAACAAAAAATTGTTTCACATATTCATAGTTCATATTATTAATAGTAGTAGTCATTTCATGCAAAAATCTCCTAAAAAGCACTGGTATCTTTTGCGGAATATTCCATTTTTCTTTGCTTAAAATGTTGTTCAGACAATTACGAACTTTTAGAAAATGTCAGGTACATCTGTATAATCATTTCCAAGTAACGCCCTTAACTATGAACAGTGATGTAGTTCCATTTTTCTGAGATATTAAAACCATAATTTTAATTTATATTTGCGTTTATAAATTCGTGCCAAAATTACATGTACTGAAAATAATTTATAAATGAAATTCATTGTAAATTTTATGAGAATATTTTGTTTGGTTTAAGGTATTGGTCGAGGAGGAACAGCTATGCCGTCTACGCATCTAAATTTACGCGAAGATGATGTGGTGCGTCTGGCTCTCGAGTTTCTTCACAATCGCGACTTGCACATTACGCAGCTGTCATTGGAACGGGAGACGGGCGTTATAAATGGCAATTTTGCGGATGACGTTTTATTTCTAAGACAGCTGATCCTCGATGGACAGTGGGACGACGTCCTCGAGTTCATTCAACCCCTTAGTGCACTCAAGAGCTTCCAGACTGACAAATTCCATTACGCTATATTAAGACATAAGTATATAGAACTTTTATGCATCAGATCAGAAATAAAAGCTTACAACAATGTCGAAAACATCGTGGACGAAGTCGTCAAAGTACTCAGCGACCTAGAAAAATTAGCGCCGTCGAAGGAAGAATATTCAAATTTATGTTTACTTCTAACACTTCCCAGTATAACAGATCACGCACAATTTAAGAAATGGAATCCTAGTAATGCTCGTGTTCAGTGTTTTCGAGAAGTGTATCCTCTTGTTGAACAGTTTTTGCCTTGCGACAAGAAGTCTGGCGGAGTTACGCTGAAGTGCGCCAAAAATGATCGTCTAATGCAATTACTCATCAAAGGAATTTTATACGAATCATGCGTGAATTATTGCCAAGCTAAGGCCACCGGGTCTAAAGAAGCGCAATCGAACGAAGTGAATTTTTCTCGACTTCTAGATGGTTCTGGTTTCGACGAATCGGACTTGAGTTTATTGTCGTGGCTACAGTCTATTCCGGCCGATACTTTTAGTGTGCCTTTTGAACAGCGCATGTTGAATGTGGACGTGGAAAAGTTGGAACGGCCGTCTTTGCACACTTCGTGGACTGAACATATGCTCGTCACGCCCATAAAGCCGCGCACATTCCCGCATTTAGCTATGCCGTTTAGAAGGCCGCGTTCCGCTGCCGATGCAATGACGCGCTCCTTGCGACCTCTTCCTGATGGTGCTCCCCGACATCCGGCCGTAATGGCCCTCTCTGCGATCGACTACGGGCCCTCGTCATCTTGTTTTGCAGGTTTTCATCTTACTGGTATAAAAGGGAGCAAATTAATGAATACGTCCGTTGACAGACTCTTTGACAACATTAACGATGAAAGCTTGTATCACGAGTTCAATGAACCTCTAAATCCGATCGAAGAGAAATTAAAACCCATTGGAGAAATAACAACATCAACGAAAACTAACGACAGTAGTGTGGGGGCGTCGAATGCGACAACGCCAGAACATAGGAATCAGGATTACTCTGCATCAACCTCGATTTCGACCACGGCTGTCTCAACCGAGCGGTCATCACTCGCTGAACGCACTACACAGCAAGCAGAGCCGGCGGCCGTGCCGAATGCGGACGGTGATTTCAGAAGAGATCTTTTGAAAGAATATCAAATACAAAAACAACGGGAATGTGATGATTATCTTCGTAATCTTTGCTCGTCAGAGCTGCGGCCGCAGAAAACGTAAGTCCTTTTATCAGACACGAGTAGATTTTGTCAATCTCGTTATAGATAAATGATTTTCCATACCTACTATTTATACAAGATCACTACATGGCTTCAAACAATTTATATTGTAATTGTTACAATACATTTTTAGATAATGAGTATTGTATGAATAATTAAAATATCAGTTTAATATCTTGTGATTTAGCAACAAATCTAAAATGTTCGTTTTTAATCCATTTTCAGGATGGAACCAGCTGCTGAGGTTCCTTCTGCTTTTCTGCCGGCTGTTAAATATCCGCAAGCGCTTTCTGAGAAGATTCAGGACCAATCTCAATTTATGAGGTAGTTATACATGAATACTTTGTTACACATGAAATCATTTGTACCACGATGCAAGATGTACATATTACGTTAAAATCGTTTATATACGATTGTTAATATATTGATATTAGTTTAAATGATGGTGTTAAGCGTAATTCTCTGTGGTATCAGCTTCTCCTTAGCATCAACATGAAAAGTAAACGGCTCAGATAACTGCTACGTTTCTTGCACAGATTAGTGCAATAACTCAACCGTGTTGTTGGTTTTCCCTCCTGTACGAAACACTGTTTCCATTGCCGTGTGCACGATAAACGTTAGTTATTTATGTATGTGACATTGTAACGTAAGTTGAAAGCTGCATTATTTGCTTATTGTATGTTTTCTTTCATACATCGAGGAAACAATTTGTTCCGCTGCATGTTCGCGATTGCTGTTGTTAGAGAATTGTCTATAAATAGAGGCGATTGCTTTGTAACTGTAAGAAACGGGTCTGAGGTTCTTGGAAAGCGGCAAAAAGCCATTTTTATCATTTGACAAATAGGGCTCTTTCAAGCTACAAGCATTTGAAATGATGTACGTAAATTGATTTAAATTTTGCTATGCATTTTGTGATACTCCTTGTATCCTTATGTCTTTGCTTTTATTGAGTAATAGACAGAGGAATATTTAAATAGACAAAAGAATTGAGAAACATTTAAAGGAATAAGAGAGAATTTGTTTCGTCGTGATGTTTAGAGCGAAAGTCTATCTCATGTCACAATTTACAATATGACATTACGTTACAAATATTACTGTAGAAACTCTCGTCTATTCCAGAAAGAACGAGATAACCGAGTCGATAGAGATCGCTGATTCAACACACGTGAGTAACATTTTGTGTTCGCATTACAAAAACATAACTCCCGCTTCCATCCGTCACTGTTGGCTGAGCGCGGCGATCGTGACTTATCACAAGTTTCCCGATAGCTGGCCCGCACTACGTCGCGCTCCACTCGCAATGAATTCTCCATATTATCTTTACGACATCTATTCACACAACACCTTTATATCTATCTGTCTATATATCTATCTTGATTCTTTCTCCGCGAATCGGTATATGGTCATTATTCCAGACTATTTCTCTGTCAATCGCAAAACCTATTCCTAATATCAATTATCGGTATCTCATTAATAAAGTTTTTTTACTTCACTTTTGAGTGGAATTATTTATAGGGCTGGAATTAATTATAGCCGTAAGTATGAAAGAATCGAATTCTTTTAATTTCTATTTGCGATAGAAGTTTCACACTATATATATACTATAGAGCTAAGGTTTATGTATTGTGAGAATATTAAATAAATACTCAAAATATACAGTGACCCACATTTACATATTCTCATGTACGAGAATATGTAAAGGAAATTTGCTTAATAATCTTTAAGCCATGGATGTTTAAGCGTTGCGATCTGGCGGCAGGCTCGCTGGTTGCGAGATTTTTATATCCCTCTGATTGTCTATGGTCTCGTCTGCAATCGCTGAAGGTTTGCAGCATAATTCGCCACTCTGCTCGAAAGGGGATTGGCGGAGAGGGGAGGATTGTGCAAATTTATGTAACATTAATATGGCCCAACTAGTTTCGGAACTATATGAGGTCCTTCATCATGTGCTGCCGCTGATTGCAGCGAGGTCGCGGCGCAGACTAGTCTCGGTATGCGGAGACCAGTCAAGCCATCCAAAACATACGTGAGTTAAGCCGGTACATATATAATCAGGTCTATAAACACTGAAACATTTAATAGTAAGTTATTAAAATGAAAATAGAAGGCGATAGCGTTTAATGTGTAAATGCTGTTATACATTAATATAGTAACCTTAACCTCCTGCTAGCTTTCCTATGTACCGTAGACCGTGGACCGTGTAATTGGATCTCTCAATGTTGATGTGATTTCACTACATGTTGTGTTATCGCCGAGAAATAATCTAGGTATGCTATTTCTTGTGATTGTTTAACACTTTAAGAAAGTGTTGTGTATGATATAAGCTGTTAAATAATAGTTACTATTACCAAATTGTTAAAAACGAAGCACAGTTATCCGTCTGTAAATATGAAGGGTTTTAGTCATAGTTAATTGTCGCTGAATACAATATGAAACAGTTCGGTTATACACTCATATGATGCTACTTGTTAAGCTGCGAAATGGTAAAGCCCGATGTTGGAAGGTAAATCTCGATTTATTCTGTTTCCACACTACCTGAGATGTGGAATAGAACGAGGATTCAGTAGACCATTTAAAAGGTGCCATCGCTACTCGTTCGGATCTCATGCGAGCATGCAAACTGAATGCGTGTAAATTGAACGTTCGGTTCGGATTGCACGCTGGTTCTACCGCGCATCCATTCCATCTGCCGTTTTCCCGGAGCACTATGACACGGGGTTCTTCAATGTAACCGCATAGAGTGGTCACTTCTCGGGTATTACAATTGTTCATACGGGACCTGACCTTTTACCATAAGGTGGCTCGTCGGCCAGTTTGCCAGACTAAATATATTGTGTATATAAATAACAATTTAGCTCTTTAACAATTACATATTTATGGTATTATTATCCTGTTATCTACCGCCAATCGGGAGGTCCCGGGTCGGGTACTGTTGGATTTTTCTAATTTAGAATTTCTAGTAGTGATTCGGAGTCTGGATCTGTGCTCGGTGTATGGCAATAGGCTCACCACCTCTTCCATGAGACTTAAACGTAACTGGTGAAATTTGGGAATGTACTACACTCGTCTGCCTATCTCTTCCGGGATTACAGGCGTGATGTCACTTTTTTTCTTTTTTATATCTGTTTATAATTCAAAATACAGTCTATTTAATGAATGCTTATGAAAGTCAATACGGTACATAAAAAAAACGCAATTTTTGAAATTTCTCTGTTTTGTTTCGGATACCGAAACGGCTGAATTGATTTCAATGGTGCTTTCACAGGCAGGTAGCTGATGTTATAGGGAGTAACTAAGGTTGTTTTTATTAAAGCAAAAGTTTGAATTTTCTACAAAAAAAAAAAAACCAGTTAAATGTATTAAGCCTACGCGAACGAAGTTGCGGACATAGCTGGTTGGTATATAAACACATTACCGTACACAAGACACAAAATTAAAACATAATAAATATAACGTTTTTCATTAATTATTAATTAGTTGCTATTTTTATAGACGCTTCTCAATTATCCAAATTCAAAACATGTCAAAGACAATATAATTAATTGATGGCCGACGACCTTGGAAGCCTTTGTTTTGACTTGTTTTTTTTATAATAACCCGGCACGACTTTTAAAAAATATGCCACGGCAAAACTATGCCAATAGTAATTACTCTTGTGATCACATCTCGCCTACGTGAGGTTTTCGGATCATTAGATTGTATAGACGAATTGAATTACCTATTATGTTAATAACGGCTACTGTGTCACGTGTCAGGTCTAAACATATTTTTTTTCATTGTCAAAGTAACCTTCCGTATACGTTCGATTTTTAATTTTAATTATATATTTATTGTATATTGTTTCTTATTAGGTCAATTTTTAAAATTTGTAATGTGTTGCAAGATACTACTAACAAATTGTCTTAAAAATGTTCATACTTTCGATTGAAGGTTTACCGCGGGGTAATATTAAACTCTGACCCGCATTACGCAATCCTCATACATCCTTATTACATGCATTATAATATATCCAATACAGTAATTGAGTGGTACTTAAAGCTGGCTTGCAATTTAACTGCAAGCAGTGTCAATGCTATCTTGATTTGTATTGAGAATGTCTAGATGCCTCGTTTCGATTGAATTTATTGAGATTGTAATGGGTAAAGGGATGTCACGTTAATTTAATCCATAGGTCAGTAAAATTTTCTATAGAATAAACTTTGCAGCTTATAAAAAAGTATAATCACGTCTGGTATCTCTTTGAAGAGACAGGCAGAAGAGTATAATACACTCCCACGTTCCATCATTTATGTTACAGGTCCTTTTTATATGTGTTTAATGACTTAAAAGGTGATGATTGAAGTGTCTAAAACGTTACTTCAGGGAACCAACATCATTGACTCTACTTCTATTCTATGGCAACGTAGATTGCCATTCATTTCCACGTGAAAATAATGAGCGAACGTAATTAAAAGAAAACACTATTTCATTTTCAGGTTTTCCATACATTTCCCCGTTTCTGTAATAAAAATGTATACTTGTAATACTTTACGTTAGTACACAGCTACTTAATAGGTTGCTGAGGGGCAGCGGCGTAGGCGGTGCTAGAAGCTGAGCTCTCTGCGATCCCCAACCCGCATGCCCAGCGTTTGTATTATAGGCCGAAGCCCTTTAGGGCAACCCAATGTTTAGAAGTTCCCTGAGACAGGCTGATGATATGATATGATGAATATCATTATTTACTGGTAATTTTATTTTGTTACGATAAAAAGTAATGTTTCGTTTTGTGAGCGTGGTCTATATGTAAATTTAAATTAATCAATTTAAACCAAAAAATATAATTATATTTTATGAATAGCTCGCTTTTTAAGATAAAAAAAGGTTATGTATATTGCCTCACGGTTACTTTTTTGCCTTTGCCGCTAGATGGCGCTATAAACGTTTTAAGATTTTCAACGATTGAAACTATTATTAAAAAGTCGTTGAACATCAACGTTTTCGAAACGTTGATTGACGCAACTAATGTATATTTTTTTATACTGCCCCATTAACGGTTTTAATTTTTTTATGAGTCAGATTCATCCGTCTGTTGTA
>DWJK01006690.1:0-10310 GCA_018248815.1 Croniades pieria auraria | reverse complement strand
CATGACCTGCATTGAGTGTATGTATATACCTTATAATGAATAAAAGAATTTGAATTTGAAATTTGAAACTACGCATCCTAAATAAAAAAATCTAGAAAAATGATGATGTGTCAATTAATTCAGAGTGTTTTCATATAAATAACCCTTTGTTGCAATTACAATATTCACCATGGATACGTATCGTGAAATGACGTTTTTGTTGTCTGCAGCCAGTATCTTTGCAAATTAAAACTATTCATACTACCTCTGTGCTCTTCTATTAATATAGCGTCGCACTCGTGATGCAGTGGGAGAGTGAGTAAGCGGTGTTGGTCATTTTAAAAATCGGCGGTATGAAAATAGGTGACCTAGAAGCCAAATACCGATAATGAGACTTAGAAGACGTTATCGTTCATGAATCGTTAAGCTACAGGGGCATACGAATCTCAATATTTATTAGTGAGTATTTTCAATGATTATGAATCTGTATGCCGAGTTACACTACTTCAGCTTAGACGAAATTTGCATTTTGCGAAATTTAACCTTTCGTACTGGCAGACGGACAACCTGATGGCTAGTGGTCACCATCGACTATGACCACGCGCAACACCAATGCGCTGCCAGCGTCGTGTCCCTATCGGAAGTTAATGCCTGTGTCTAGACAAGTATACAAAATTCGTCGCGATCATAGTCAGTAAGATATTATTCTCCTGGAAGTTGAAAAGAACTGGAAACTTTAACTTCTTTGAAAAATAAATTACTTAATTGGCTACAAATGTAATACACTAGTAATAATTTTATCCTTAGAAAGACTTCGACTTCCGATTAAAGAGAAAGCGTACGAAATATATGTGCCTTGTTAATTCGCAGCCGATCCGGAGTGCAAGTGACACCAGGTGAAGAGAAAGTTCACTAAAGCTTGTGCGGATAATGTAAAGTATCAGGTAACAAGAACAGAATGTATAGCAATAGAATTCTGCGAGTGTTTCATGTAAAATGACCAAGAAAATATCATTCGGATAACAAAGAGTTCTATAAAATATAAGATTCCACTCCAATTTCTAATACAGAAAGCCACTAACTCCCATGCCCAAACTTCTTTGTGGATCGCTGACCACTCGACCTACTTTCTCATACATTTCCTATTATTCGCTTAAACGTATTTGTCTGTAAGCTGGTACATATTTTATATGGGAATTCGAAATTTGTTGTAAATCTATCAAAATAGATGCCGAAACTTCAAGGACGATGTCTTTGAAGTATATGTATAAGTTTAGTTACTAAAAGTAAGGTGTAGTAAAGTAGCAAGCAGACATGTGCAGAACAAAGTGTTTCAATCAAACAAGGTAGTTACACGCGCCCTCTAGAACCGACAGTTCCTACATTACTGTTCCTTTGTTAGCGCAATCTTTTTTTTCCGTGTTTCTTATAAATCGAACCGCTAGACGGACAATGGAGCGAATCACGGTAAACTTGCCCGAACTAGGCCACGAACTCACGACTACCCATGCGGCCAGCACTGCTCATCGATAACCAAACAAGAAATACTAATTGGAAGCTCGCATTCGGGCCACGTAGGTACATGTGTCAGTTTAATGCGGAGCAGGAAAATACTTAAAATTTAAAAAAGTATACCACAAGGGTTAAAATAATACCTCCTGTAACAAAATATATATTATTTAAAGGAACTTTAGTAGGCCTATATTTAATTGAATGATATCGATACTCCATTAAAAATATACGTTTTATTATTTCCAACAAAACAATATGAAATATATCGCAAAACTCATTTATGAAATTGCGAACCAATCTGAAGAAATATTTAACCTCAAAGGGACGACACGAACTCAACCTCGAGACTGGAGTCGAATTTTCAGCTACTTATGAACATTGCAAATATTTTTGAAGCGAAACAAACATTTGATTGCTTATATTTTAGAGAAGTAAATAATAAAAACCGCGAAATGAATGAAAAACGTTAAGAGGTCGCCGTTTTGTCATTGGCAGCATTCAATATGTCCGCCATTTGCATTTCTGAGCGAATCCTCTGCCGCGGCCGAGCGGTGGAGATAAATAAGTACATCCATGTGTAATCCACATAAATACGCGATACATTTGATCAGAGAATTTTCAATAAGTCGTAATTCTACATACAGATAGATGGTCGTGACGCTTCACATAGTTACTGTCGCTATTTGTTTTATGATACTGTTTTCACAATTCGCTGTCCGATTCTCAAATATTGTTTTGAGATATATAAAGAGCTCTACAAAATCAACGTATAATGTTACTTACTTTAACTTAAGAAATTTACGAGCACAAACAAATAACATTACGCTAACAACATCTTTGTCTGCTTAGGGTAAGATATTTAGTTTTTGATGATACTCTTCATGCATAACCCAAAAATCTTTTATTACGGCTTACGAGAACTTGAAACTCAAAGAGCAATTCGGCCCATCATACACTTCCAACTAAGTTGAGGTCCACCACTTGACCCCAACAAGATAACCATATATTACTAGATCTTTGCCAAATATGTGAAACAGCTGAGCCGTTGTCGACTGTGTACATTCACAATCACGAGCATTAGGAGCCATTATGCAAAATACAGTTGCCAACGGAGTTTATGACAACAATTCGGAAAGGTTAATGGCTGAAATCGTCACATTAGCAACGTTTCATGGAGATTTTACGGAGCTAAGACAAGAACATACACATTAGGAGTATTCAAGTATTTTTAGACAATGTTTAGGAAAGTAATTGCATCCATAAAACGTACAATTAGTTTAAATGAACAATGAACACGCTACAGAGGTTTCCCTTTATCGCTCTTTCTACTTTATAATGGAATCCTCTGTATACCAGGCATTTAATTTAAAATAAATTCATATATTGTGATAACTTTAACAACAATGCATGCTGTTGTACGTAGGAAACTAAAACCATTTTCATGATTTTTTTGTATGTAGCAGTTTCAATGACCAAGATTGTATGAAAGCTACCAGACATTTCACATTTTATCTCATTTTCGATCACATGAACGTTTACAATCAAAAGCGCGTTAAATCGACTGAAACATTTTTCTTGGTCTTGGCCGAGTGCACGAACGCTCCGTCGGCTCTTAGAGAAACTTCCTAAAAGCCTGACGATTTCAATGAGCAAAAAATATACTACGCTTTTTAAACCGACTGTCGCAGGTGGTACTTTACAGTGTTTGTTTAATGAGAAAAGAATATATCACTAGACCGGAAATTACCACAAAGATTATATTAAAACAATTGGTATAGGTAAATGCTAAAATCATTGTCATTAGGTAAAAACAAGATTATTGCCGATAAATAATCATTTCCATCCATTGAAAGTATCATTCGCAATAAATGAGGTGAACATCTTTCAATAAACTTTGTACTGATCCGGAACGTTACGAAAATTTGCACCTGCTGTGTTCTGGATGTTGACAGACTCACAAAAAGAGCACAAGTAGACCAAAAATAAGGAACGCATATTCTATAACTCTACGCTTATAAAGATGTGAAGACTATCAATTCAGTAAAGCGACGTTCCCAAACAAATTTTTATATTCTTATGTAATTAAGTCCTAACTAGTAATTATTTTACTGTGAACGACGAATTAATTGCAATTATATTTTTATTACTAACTTTGCACTGAAGTGTTAATGTTACTAGCGATACAATAATAACATAAAAAAATCTAACTAAAAAATAAGAAATAAATGATAGTTTTAAAAAAACTAAAAAAACACGCTTATGTGAAAAAAATGAACTAAAAAGTAAAAAAAAAAAAAAATTGGAATAAGAATAATGTATATAAGAAAAAAAAGTATTTTATTGTAAACAAATTTAAATTAAGAATAGTGTAAAAAATTTGAATAAATTTGAATGAAGAATAGTGCAAATAAAAAAAAAAAATTTATTGCAACGTAAAAAAAGCGCGGGGAGCTTTTTAAGTGATCTGTTGTCACCATGCACTGGGGTGCATTTTTACAAACAAACATACATAGATACATTGATACATAGATACAACCGAAGCTAATAAAAGCGTATTAATTACTTGGAATAATTGTAAATTTAATTTTATATCACATTTTATTGAACAAGAACTTAATATGGCAATTACAATTCAAAATGAAGCAATCTCGAATGGTTCAGAGGAGAAAAGTGAAATTTTCTGAGACGATGTCTTTGAAGAAGACATACCCCTTCGAGTTTAAGAGCAGTGCAGTTAATTGAGAGGCAGTTTACGATCTTGCATAACATAGGAAAGAATGCACTATATAAAATAATATATAACATTTTCTCGTATACTTTTCGTAACAAGAACGAATTACATTGACGTGAGTCTATTAGGTGCGCTCGCGTAACGTTGTCAGGATCTCTTTACAAATTTGTTTTATTATAAACTGTTGCTCAATCATCTTGTGACACTGAAAATGTTCGCGATAACCGACCATTGGCTAAGTTTACTCGTATTAAAAGGATTCGCAGTTTTTTCTGAAATTCTGAACCACTTTAATCCTTGTAAAAGCATTGACATATCTGTACATGGCAACTTTATTTAAATCTCTATATAATACCTATCCGTTAAGTTATACAAAAATTTAATCTGTTGAAATATGCAAGTTGTTTTTAAACTACTTGAAACATTATTTATATGAACAGTTCCGAGGAAGGGATACATACAGCACAACGGCTGGTCTATTTATCAACATGATCTTAAATTTTTGTTAAGGTACGGAGCTTCGCATTCATTTTAAATTTTTTGTGGACAATTTATATTTCGGATAAAATATACAATAATAAATAACGTTAAAAATATTCTTCGTTTCAAAATCTGAAATTCCCCTTTGTTGCATGAAACATAAAAACCTAGCGATTGGGAGTTATGATCTCAATTAACAACTAATTACCTTTTTCCAGTTAATGAGCTAATTCTATTTGACAATATTTTTCTACTTTTGCGAAAGATAACACAGAGTTATATTTTTTACGGCAACGACTTCATTACCCTCTTGCAATTTTTACGTTAATTTAAGTTTACGTTTCTCTGCAAGGTTTCAGAATTAAACTTGTTGTTTTTAAGTGGCTGATCGCCTTGACATCTGTAGCTTTCGTCGGTATAACGGTGATATAAAATTATCCTGAAACCCAAGAAATGCACTTGTTACGTATGTAATTGTTTAAAAAACAATTTTCATTATTTCCGCAATATACGAGGACGGCTGTGTTTCCAGTCTAAAATCACACAAACAATAGGACGTGTGCCAAAGCACTGGAAGGATAAGCGCAGACATTTGCTTCTGTTTCTGTGCAAACTTGTTTCAGAATAAAAAAGCTAATTTCCACCCCCGTACAATTGTTCACATCACCGTAATGACTTTTCATATTAATGGGTGGAATTTTATGACCTCCATATTTATATGGCGGCAATCTTTTCAATTTGCTTCTCGTCCACATCACCCTTCGTAATGATGTTGCAATGAGGTATTAGTGTTTCACATTTCGCAATTAAATTCTGCATAAAAGTGTTATTTAAATAACGAGTTACCCGACGCATGGTAATGATTGTTCCGTTTATTTATTTCTTTATTTTCTATGGTACACAAAACAGAATACAATCAATTACTTATTTCGACATATTATACAACAAATACAATATCTAGATTATATTCCTAACCTATGTGTACACTTAAAGGTAGAAAGGTACAAGCAGTAGAGTAAAAAATAAAATAAAAAATAAATTAAGTTAAATTAAAAGTAGGTATGACTTGAAAAATAGAAATAGTTGCGTTTTACCTAAACTAAACGATGATGGGTTTATATCGACCGGTCGGCCTTGCTAACAATAGCAATGTTTTTTGTTATTATAGACGTCTAAGTATTCATTGCTTTTAACCACAATATCGTTATATAGGCGACACATTCTTGCAATAGGATTATAGAAAGAAGTTTTGTTTTTATAAACCTTCAAAACAAACGGATCGCGAAAAGGGTCACGTGACCTGGGTTTGATGTTTAAGAGGATCGAGGAAACAAGAACTGGCGAGTTTATTAAGCCATGCAGAATTTTAAACAAGTAAATCATTTCGTGATATTTACGACGAGACTCTAAGAGACACGTTGTTGAATTTCTGTAACTTGGAGTACGAATATAGTCTCCTATATTCCTTAACCTCCTAACCTTATTTGAATCCTTTCGATTCTATCAACGTGTATTTTATAATAAGGAGACCACACTGAAGCGCAATATTCAAGCGTGCAACGAATAAGTGAGTTAAAGATAGTCAATATATATACTATGCGGCTTTTTGAACTCTTTTGTTGTCTTGGTGACGAAACCTAGCGTTTTATTTGATTTTGATATCAGGTGGTCATAATGTGGTCGGAATGTAAGTTTTTCACCAAATAAAACTCCCAAGTCTTTTGCAACTGATTTCCTTTCCAGATTATGACCAAGTATATTATAGTTGCCAATAATATTATTGTATTTAGAACTAAACGATTTGACAAAACATTTATTAATATTAAGAGACATGAGATTTTCACTAGATCATTGTTTGACGGTATCTAGATCAGATTGCAGCACCAGCCTATCAGAAAAAAAATTTAATGTTGGTAAATATTTTTAAATCATCTGCATACAATAGACTGGGGCATTTTAGTCGGTCTACAAGATCGATTATAAAGGTAACACAGAGTAAGGGCCCTAAGTGAGAACTTTGAGGTACACCTGATGTTATAATTGCCGGTGATGATTTGAAACCCTTAATAGCCACCAGTTGATTCCTATTTAGCAAATAAGATTCAACCCATCTAAGTAAACTACCATGAATACCATATTATGTTGCTAATTTTTTGCATAATATTGAATGCATACCTTGTCAAACGCCTTTGAAAAGTCTGTGTAGATACTATCAACTTGTCCTTTCTTAGCCAGTGCTTGGCACAAGTGCTTGTATTCTAATCACTTAGATGTGGTAGACTTTTTCTTCATGAAACCGTGCTGATTGGGAGATATAAGAGGTTCTAAGTGATGATACAATGATGCATATACAAGCGATTCAAATAGCTTACTAAGACATGAAAGGATGCTAATTGGGCGATAGTTTTCGCATGAGGATTTGACACCAGATTTATAAATGGGAATTATGTGAGCCGTTTTCCATACGGACGGAAAAATACCAGCCCATAACGAGGCATTAAATAATATTGAGAGAGGCGCGATTAACTCCTTTCCACATTTCTTTATGAGGATAGGAGGAATGCCATCAGGCCCTACACCCTTTCCTGTATCTAAATTGGTTATTTTACGCAAAATGTCCTTCTGAGTAATTAGTATATGACTAAGGGTTACGATAGCTTTATTGGGGAGTGCATTAGCTAATAAAACATTTGATGGTTTAGCAAAAGTTGATTGAAAGTAACTAGAGAACAGGTCACATATCTCGTTTGGATCAGAAGTTATTTTATCACCGTATTTCATTGTCTGTGGAATAGAGTTTGACGATTTTTTGCAGTTAACAAATCGCCAGAAGGGCTTCATATTACCGCTTACTGAAGTCTCAGTAGATTCTACGAAATTGTAATAATCTCTATTCATTAAGTCCTTACATATTTTACGTAACAAAGAAAACGTGGCGTAATATCTAAGATTCTTAAATCGTCTAAACCTTTGGTGATATTTATATTTTTCTTTCAAACAGCGTTTCAGAGACTGTGTAAACCAGAAGGGAATTTTATAAGAATCGACATAGGTTAAAGGCGTATGTTTCGCAATAATTTTATTCAATTCAGAATAAAATATGGAAACCATATCGTCTGTATTTTTACCAAAGAGAATTGCTTCCCAGTCACTTTTCTGAATATCTAGCCCGATTGCTAAGTTGCCTTTAAAGAAATTAAGACGTTTTTGTTTATAATTTTTTATATACCTTAGGTTTACGAAACGCAAGTTTATTATCACTGCAAGGGCTGGTTGATGTTGATCTAATCGACTAGTAGGGTCAGCTTTATAAACACTAATACTGCTACTGGTAGATAGGACCAGGTCAAGGAGCCTACCATTTTTGTTGGGGATATTGTTGAACTGATATAAATTACATAATGATATTAAATCTATAACAAGACTAGCTTTGTGACCGTTAAAGTGATCTGGTATCATATGTTTGTTAGAAGGGTTATTTAATCAGGTAATATCTGGAATGTTGAAGCCGCCTATACAAAGATATTCGTATCCTTCACCGGACTTCGACAACATATTATTCTGAGAGTTCACATAAAACTTTTCTAGGCAATCGATAGACAAGTCTGGTGGAGAGTTTTATCACTGACTGAACTGGTTACTATGGTAATCCAAAGATCTTCGTAAGCGCTGCCCCAGGCTGCTTGACGGATAAAGCTAATATTTTTCTTAATTGCAATTAACACTCCTCCCCTGTCACTTTTACATATGTTCTTTTCACATCTGCCTCGCCTTACAACATTATATCGACTGTCGAATATTTCTGAATCGTAGACGCTATTATTTAGGTTGGTCTCCGTTAGACAGATAATGTCATAATCGTTATTCAGAATATTAAGATAAAAATCCTTTGTCTTAGATCTAATGCGGTTTACATTTTGATAGTACATTAACAATATTAAGAGTAAAGTGAAAACCGAATTTAAATTTCCACGAAGGACTTAAAAGAACAGAAACAGACTACACAAGCTTATTCAGAGAGTCAAGTCTTTTATATGTATACAACCAGCGGTGTCATGTTTTCGAACGTAAACTCTGCCGTATTTCACGCAGACATACTTATACATCTTGTCTTTTGCCATTTGCCTTGTTGCAGCATGGACAGCTTTGCAATCACGCGACAGATTCTCCGATACATATATCTTTTGTTTATCACTAGAAAGACCAAGATGAGAACTGCTAAGTGAAACATCCTTGTGGCTTTTATTGTATCGGTGACAGTAAGACAGAACTTGGTCTCTTAACCACGAGTTGGCGAGTGACACAACGATATTCCGAGGTCGGTTAGAGGTAGTATTCATCTTGGCAACTCTGCGGCAAGATTGTATGTGACTTTCATCGATGGATAAATTGATAGTTTTGCAAAGATTGCGGAATATCGCAAGAGGATTTTAGTTACGATTTTCTGGTACAGCGTGAATTTCTAAATTCTGATTGCGAGTCATTCTTTCGAGTACCGAGAGACGACTGCTAAGGGAGGCGATATCCTTTTGCATGTTTTGTTTATCTATTTCCAGGGTTTTAATTTTTTTTTTTTTCCATCTAATTCACGCTTTAGGGAAAACTGTTCATCGCATATAAAATTAGTAGTGGTCGTAAACTTGTTTGCAATGCAATTGAGGGCAATGTGACAGAATAAAGATAACGAAACTTTCCGAGAAGGTTGTGAGTTCTGAGGAACGTTCTAATTAAGAAAAATATTTGCCTTTGTATTAGGTCCTTACAAATGAAATTAGCGTTTTATACGGAGAAAATGAAACCGAAAAAAATTACGAAATCAAATATTTAATCAATCGAAATGTACTATTACTCTCTATGCACTTTCGCCATTTCATAGGTAGTTCATTGATTTCTTCGTTGAAAAAATTGTGAGAGCGAGAATCAACAAATTCTTTGAAATCGGTTTGGACTGCCTCATCGGAGGTGAATTTTTTCCCTAGTAAGGAATAGTTCAAATGCTGAAAAAAATGGTAATCTGTTGCAGCAAGGTCCGGGGAGTATGATGGGTGTCGAAGACATTCCAACCACAGCTCCTCCAATTTAGCAATCGTCTGTCTTGGAGTATGGGGTCTAGCATAGGCGTGAAGCAGCGGTGGGCTGAA
This sequence comes from Croniades pieria auraria, assembly GCA_018248815.1. Lineage (NCBI taxonomy): Eukaryota > Metazoa > Arthropoda > Insecta > Lepidoptera > Hesperiidae > Croniades > Croniades pieria. The sequence continues at coordinate 467 of DWJK01006690.1, read as the reverse complement.
GCAATAGACCAGTCTCGGTTGTTTAACGGCTAGCTTATCCGTCATGGTTTCCAACTGTTGACAGTACACTTCTGCAGTAATCGTCTGGCCAGATCATAGGAAGCTGTAGTGTATGACACCAGCACTAGACCATCAAACGCACACCAGTACTTTTTCCTGAGTCAACTTTCGCTTGAGACAGGATTTGGCCGGGTCACCTTAGTTAAAACATCGTGATGAGCGTTTCCGATTGTCGTACAGGATCCACTTTTCATCTCAAGTAACGACACGATTCAAAATTCCATTGTTATTGTGACGGTTGAGTAGTGTGACGCAGCACTCAACGCGTGTTTGTTGGCGTGTTTCACTTAATTCATGCGGTACCCACTTATCGACCTTTTCCATTTTTCGATTTGTTTTAAGTGAATTAAAATTGTTTTGTCACTCACACCGAAGCTTGCCGCTAGCTCTGAAGTGGTTTGGGATGG